>NIUQ01005668.1:0-10284 GCA_002796945.1 Plectus sambesii
AGCGGATGAGCGGCACAAAATATCTATTGACTTACTGTTGTCGAGACCTTCGACGCGAATGCCACCGACATCCAGATGCGGCTGGACATTAATTTGGATGGGGAGCAGGTCGTGTCCAGCGAACACCACGCGCAGCTGGTAGGATCCCGGGCGCGGTGCCGTGTACTGAAATGGAAACTGCTCAGTGACCTGTGGTATTAGGAATTAATAATCGACGAAGAATAACGCTTTCACGCTGAACGAACTCATTCGGTCAAAGTTCGATTATTAAAATCGATTATTGACCGATATCAATATGAAGCAAGTTACAACGAATTATATTGACGCAATGCTTTCAATAGGAACAGTCGGTCGGGTTCACATAAAGCCAAGATTAATGTAAATAATCAGATCTATTGCTTCCACGAACAGAAGAAGAAAGAGCGCGCTGTTACACTTACTTTAATAGTAAACGATCCATCGTGGTTGTCAAGAACGTCCAGATCGACGGCGCCTCCGGTGAGGGCGTCGGATAGGGCAACCTCGACTTCGCCAGGGCCAGCATTCTTGGCGTCGATGACAAAGTGCGTCGGCTGCAGACTGCGCACTCCTGGCTCGACGCCAGGTCCATGCACGCGCACTTTGCTCGGGTCGACCGCTTCTTCCACTTGCACCTGAAGTAATATTCGTTCATTCAACAATTATGTCAAAGCTCGATCGGTGAACAAAAAGATAGTCGAAAGACAGAAACATGTCTTACTCGGAAAGGCGAGCCGGGTACGGCGATGCCTCCGTAGCTGACGATGACGTTGTGCTTGACGGGCGCATGCGGCAAGTAGGAACAGGTATACGTCTGGTCGCCGTTGTCCAGCACCTGAACGTTCACAGGCTGCAGCTCCTTGTCGAGCACCCAAATTTTCGGCTTGATCTCCGGGGGGCCGGCGCCACGCGCCTCCACGGTGAATTCCGCCGGCTTGTCGCACTTGACGGCGCCGCGGCGTTGCAGACCTTGACCGTGACACTTCACGAGCGATGGACGAAGACCGTCGCGGAACTCGTCCATTTCGACCATGAAGGGACTGTCTTTGATGTCTTCGTCGCCGCAGAGCACGTGCACCTCGTACTCGCCGGCGGCCGTGGGGAGGTATTCGATCTCGGCCGATCCATCCTTATTGTCCGTACAGTGGATCTTCGCCTTGGACGGCCCCTCGATAGAAAAGCCTACAAGCGACGATGTTGCTCACGCGCTACCTCTGCGTCATGCAAAACAAAAGTGGCGACTGGTGAATCGCTGCGCCTATCCCACGGTCGAATCAGACAATGACGCGTACGCCCAAGACGGTACACAGCTAAGGCCAAAAAACACCTACCGAGAGCGCCGATCTCGCCGTTCGTCTCGACGGTGAAGTTGGCCGGCAAATTCGACATGCCGCCTTCCAAGCCGGGTCCGAACGCTCGGATGCGCAGGTCGGTCGGCTTGCCCACTGCCACCTAAACGATGATTATTATATTAACGACAAAAAATAAAATAAACGCCGAATAAACGCTCTTAATAAAATTAAAAATTTCGAACGAATCGCAAATATTGTACAATTAACTTCCAATCGTCAATTAAAACAACATCATCAGTGATAAAGTCCGCTTAAGGCAAGAATAGACTTTATAAATAAGGAACAGCCGCCAGTATTCCTCGCCGACAATCACCGTGGCGTATAATAATCGTCCAACGACAGTAAGCAAGGACAGCAAGAATAATTTACTTGATAAGGACTCTTGGCCACATCCTCGCCGTCGAACTTTACTTGCACCACGTAATCGCCGGGTTTCGTCGGCGCGTACGAGAAGCGCTGAGCGCCCGTGGCATCGGTTGTCTGCTTCACGGGCACATTTTCACCATCTGCAACAGCAATGCGATCAAACGTCATACTCATACAATAATTCGGAATACTTACGAGGCCCACTGACGAACACGGTGACTTTGCCGTCTCCAGCGCCTTCGGTGCTAACTTTGAAGTCGGCGATGTCGCCGACGCGAACACCGCGACTGGCTAGACCGCGACCCCACGCGCGAACTCGCGCGGGGAAAGAAGCGGGAACGACGCGAACGCCAAAGGGGCTGTTGGTGATATGCTTGCGATCGTAGAAGACGTTGACAGAGTGGAGACCCGAGGTAACGGGCACATACTCGACACGGTAGACATCCTCGTCGATCATCTTGACCACAGGTTTAATAGTGTCCTGCTTGCCGTCTTTGTCGACAATAACCACGTCGGGTTTCGATTTGCCGGCGCCTGCATAAGGAATAGTTAATAATGGAGATATATTCGAAAAGTATTAAATTGGAGTTAATTGACACGAAATCGAAAAAATCAAGGATTCGTCACTAATCCAGACAAAATCCACAAAAGTAAGCGAACATACCGACGGTGAAGATATCGAAGGAGGTCGGTTTGGCGACGACGACGCCGTTCTCGAGTCCAGGGCCGGCGGCGTGCACTTTGGACACGTCCACTGGCGGCACACTAACGGGAACGGCGAACGGCGAGCCGTCCATCGGCTTGCCGGCCAATACGACGGCAATCTAAACGAATGCCGATGTCAGTTAGCCACGCGCGACGGGAGGAGGTCCGTCACTCACCTTGTAGACGCCGTCTACCTGCGGCGTGTAGCGCACGCCGAATGTTCCGCTTTGCTCGTCAAAATAGACGTCCGCCGCTTCTTTGCCGCCTGCAACGATTGCCGATTGACACCGCCCGTCAACGATATACACGACTGGGCAGAGTGAAAAGAGGGCGAAGGGTGCAAAGAGGGGGCTAAGAGTGCCGGCCGCCGCTTACCCGTGGGCCGCAGGACGCTGACAACCAGATCTGCTTTCTTTTTGTCCGACGGTTCGACGGTGAAGTCGGTCGACGCACCGACGACCGCGCCTTTCAGGCCCGGTCCATAGGCTTTTCCAGTCACCTTGGAAGGCTTCGGCTCGCCGCGCTTGCGCAACGGAGCGTCGTTTTTCAGTCTGGCGTTAGGGTACTGACTGAGATATGTCATAACGGATAGTTCGTCCACATTTGGATCGATCAGTTCGTGCGGTTCGAGCAGCTGAAAGATTTGGCGATGAACATTATCGTTTTGTTATCTGTTCGTGAGTTAGTTAATTTATGTCGTATTAAGCGCTGATTATCGGTAAGTATCGCTTGTCCTATGTGTTATGTGTTATGCGCCAATAGCACATATTTTCATTTATATCATTACTATTGCTTTTACTATTATTAATGCGTATTCGTGTTTATGCCTTCAAAACAAGTGTTGTACTGCATGTTAAGCATTACTTCATATATAAATATTATTAATAATAGAGACTATCCAATCATTAAAAATGTAATAATTTCATCATAATATTATTAAAATATCAATAAAAATATATCATGACCCTAATAAAGTAATTATCACGATACGGCTATAATACGAGGGCGTTAAAATTCCGGTTCTAGCTCACACATAAAATATATAGACCGACCTGGGGAACATCGAGGTACTCGCGAGCGAGTTCCATCGCCTCGCTCGTGTTCTTTTCGGCATCCTTTGGCTTCCAGTCGCGCCAATCGGGATTGAGGCCCGGGGCGACGGCGTCGACTAGCGCACCCAGCGCGATACCATCTAAGCGCGTAAAAATGATTTAAACCCCGCGAATTATCAACTGAAAGCGCATCAACAACGCGCTAAACCGGCGAATAATTACCATTCCAGTCGGAAGTAAAGTTGGTCACTGGTACGTCGGACGGCAGCTGAAATTAACAGCGAAATTGAGTGAATTGCACGGGTTGGAAGAGAGCCGCGTGGCGACGCACCTTCTGGCGAATCCAGCCCATTAGCCGCTGCTTCGGCGTCTCCTTCACCACCTCCCTGTCCTCGTCGTCCCACACGGGCATCGAGATGGAATAGTGTAAGATGAGCATCCATATCAACCCCATGATTAGCTTCAATCGCTGGTCGACAATATCCGAACTGTCTAAAATTGTTTTGATTCGTCATATGCGCATTAATGTGCATTAGTGTGTAACATATCCCTCTCTCATTGATTGCAAGTTTTCGATTTCGTGCGCTGAGCCTCGCGCGTCGCTTGCGATCCGTCAAAAATCTGGTTTGCAAACTATGGTCTATGCATCCTTTGTGCGTTTAAATGCCATAAAACTTTGCACGCTGTTCAAGATAGATAGTAATCATGGATACAGCCGCGCGGCGAGCGGCAGTGACACCCAATACTACTACAGTTGGGCTGTTGTGAAAGCTCGCATTCCTCTGTGTTGCGTTATGTGTTATGAGTTTTACCTTTTGCCTTTGCGTTTTACGGATGATATGGGGTGAATAGCGACGGGGCGCATATTCACGAGAAAGGCGTTTCCTTCCACGCATAATGCCATATCGCACAAACAAAATGCCGACGTTCCGGACGTCGACGCTTTCCCGTATGCGTCGACGCATAAGCGCGCAACAAAAAAACAAAAACGCGCGCAGGCGTGCTGACGAATGAACGGCGCGCACCGAGGCCGCCGCCCTACGACCGCAAAGGTGGCCGCAGACGCCGCCACCGACGACGACGATCTGTCACGGACGACGGCGATTGGCGCTGAGCGCTGCCGGGGAGAATTATGCGGGCGAATTATGCGGGCGATTTGGCGCGTAGACCCGACACGGAGGGAGAGACTGAAGAGGCAAGGGAACTTGCGCTGTAAACACCGACACGAGGCGCTCGTCGTAGATTGACCAGAGACCGGTTCAGTGTCGCGTCGCGACCTCCACTGCGAGTACGAACGCCGCCGCCCAGCCCCTTCAGATGATACTGGCAGCCGTTTCCGGACCCGCGAAGAGCGCCCTCCAATCGAGTGCTCCTCCTACTTGGCTCTTCGCGTCTCAAGAGGCCGATAATCACGCCTTCTAGCCCATAGCTCACAGATTCCATTGAGATATATCATGGTCCTTTTCTAACGCGCCAATCGGTCGTGCGACGGCGGCGGCGCCGCTCCGGTCACCTACACGGGCGCAAAAACGCTCTTCCGCACTCCGCTCACTACTCTCTACTGATAAGGCGTGATAAGCGCTCAGAGGCGCACGTCAAAAACTTCATTGCTAGCGCTACATGCATCCCGGTATGCATCCCGATATGCAAAAACTGCACGCATACGCAATATAGACTACATTCGAAATTCTGCACTGCCTTCTACTGCACTAAAGTATTAACGAAAAGAGATAATCTTACCGATATTGATAATGCGAATTCCTTCTTCCTGCTCGAGAAATTTGAGCGCCACGCTGACATTCTCGAGCTTCTGCGACCGAAACGACGGGCGCTTCGTGTGTTTGGGGAGTTTCTTGTGCGACAGCACCTCGACGAGTCGAATGAGCAGTAGGCCGTCGGCCAATTCGGTCTCCAAGTTGCCAATACTCAGTCCAACGGTCTTTAGGTGCTCGTTGGTCCATCTGGTAAAAGTATTCTGCTGAATGCGCTTCCACTGCGCATCTTCCGCTAAATCTCGCTCCGCCGGCCAGTCCTGGTCCGCCAGCGACATTTTCCGATTCGTTCCGACAGTCTTTTTAGGCCTCGATTGAGAATACGAACGACCCGGCCGGAAGTCCGGCGCAATCGATTGTTCGTCGAAACTTTGCGATCTTGTTTTCGGCCACGACGGCGACGGAGTTACTCCAACGTTGATGACAGTCTGTCTGCTGCTCGGCGGCCGCTGGTCGCTTCCACCGCTTCCACCGCTTCGGACACCAAGGGCGAGCAAGTCGGCTTCTCCGCCGAACGCAACGCGTGCACAAGGTTGAATGAAACCGCCGCGCTGCATCTCGCATCCGTTTTTGGAGATCGCGGTCGTGCGCCCCCTGGTGAGCGCGAGGCGAAACACACGCGACGACTTTAAATGCGTGCGCAAATGGTCGCGCGTCGCGATGGAATGGAAGCAAGTGTTGTTGAGCTGTGACGGCGGTGTGTTGCGTTGCTGCGAACCTGATGATGACAGTCAGATTTTGAGCACAACGACGACGACGATGACCGAAGCGACAGCCGGCGTGGAATGCTTGACTTTGAAGAAGAGAAGCTCGAAAGAAGGGCGGGAATGACCAGAGCGCTGGAAACGGAGACAAGCTTAGATTGCCAACCGGCGATAAACAAGGGGAATCGGCCGGTCTTGCGGCTGCGGCATCGGTGTCTGACGCCCTAGGCCCGACCCGTACGCCCCCGTCGACCCGTCACCTCGCCAACTGTGCCGTTTGTTTCAGAAATTAAGCTCGCCAACCGCGCGTTACCTGCGGGCCAACGCGGAAACAACGCTGCAGATGGCGCTGACGCTTGGCCGGCGAACAAAACGCCTTCCTCCGCAGTGCGCGCGTCTTCAGCGGCTGTTTCGCCACTCGACGCAGCTGCGTAGTGGCAGGAGGGGCGGGCCGCTGCTTCGTCGACCCACCCGTCACAATAGCTCTCGGAACTCTCCAAGTGCAAACAGCCGGGCAGATCGGCCGGCCAGTCGTCCGTGTCCGGTGCTAATCGCCCCTGGCATCCGAACGGCAAACTCTCCGCCGGCCCCTCACTGCATACTGTTTGCTCGACGGCACGCCCCCACATGTTCCAATCGCCTCGAACACGGAGATCGGCTCATCACTGCGGCCTCTCGAGTTTTCAGTCGACCTCGGCGAGACCACGCTGGGTGGTCGGTTGCGTGTGCTTTATTGGATCGAATTGTGTGCAGGCGCCAATCATGTATTATCATCGCAGCTCTCGTGACNCCGACTTACTAGTGTCAATAGCAGGCTTTACTTGAAGCACTCAATTTAATGAACAACAGTCGAGAGGAGCTGTGGGTGTCCGGTCTGACAGCACAATTAGTACTGGCCAGATTCGGCCCGTTTCTACTGTCAGCTCTTCGCGTTCATAAAGCCAGTCGAGCGACGATTGCGCAGAACGACGCAGCAACTCTTGATGTCCACTCCTCACAATCGGAGCGCCTCCTTATACCGACATTTGCTTCCAAATAACAGTGCCGCTGTACTGCCGGTCATTCACGTAGCGGACGACGAGCCTCAACTGCTGCCGGCGATTGAGCAGTTGATGGCGTCGTCGCCGCCGCCGTTGTCGCCCGTAAGCAGCCAGCAAGGCTTCATGCTCATCGGTCAGGTGTCGGTGGGCTCGTACGACACGGCGCTACTATTCGTTCTGGCCGTGTTTGTGCTCAACGTGCTGGTGGCGCTGGCGGCGTTCTGCTACTTTTCGCCGGAAATGAACCCGATGTGCGGGCGGCGGATGCAGTCGCGCATGACGAAGAACCGCGCGACCAGCGAAGTGCTGATGCGGGAGACGGTGTTGGACGAGACGAGCGACCAGGCGGACATATTCTGAGGACGTCCGGCATTACGGCGCGGCGGCAATCAATCGTCGGCATACGACTCGTACTGCTAATAGACGGTGCTTATCGCCATGACTGCTGTGGTAAATATTACCGATTGCGCATCGATTCGAACCGTTCGCCATTGACGATACGCGGCTGTCGACTGCGCCGGGCGGAAGGCAGTCGTGTCTGTCCGCATTCCAGAAGGACGGGACGGCCGTTTCGGTTGACCGGGCACATACGAAGCCCCGCCCGCTTCACGCGTGCTCCCGCCGATCGACGCGACGCGGCGTAGCAAATTACTGCCAGCGCTTTTGTCCCTCGGCGGCGTTGGGTGTCGCCGCTGTCGCCCACCTGCAGGCACTGTTGCTACAGGCGCCATCACTCAGCGTCCCACCATCGGCGCTCTCGGAAGCGACCGCTGTGCGTGAGAATTGAATTCTCGGTGCTTAATTAAATCAATTATCGACCGCGCAGTGCGGCGGAAGGGCACCAACTGTTGGCGTTGTTTGGCGGGCGACGCGCCGTGCTCGGCTCCACATGATTGCCGCCACCGTTGCTGACCGCGCGCAGCGGCGCCGCCCTGCTAACTAAGTCATTCTACTTCTGCAACCATCCACTCTGCACTACCGAACTGACGACGCTCGAACCGCCGTCGTCGTCGGCGAGCGCGGCCAACACCAACATCATGCTCGAGTCGGGCGCTGCGACAACCGACTACGACACCGCCGGCAACTACGCCACCGGCATCATCGTCTTCGCCAGCGTGGTCATTACCCTCAGCTTGCTGGTCTCCATGCTCGCGTGCCGGCTGTTTGCCGAAGAGGACAGTGGCTCGGAGAAGGAGCCGTCGGAGTCGACGACGCAGATAGGACGATCGCTGAGCCAGAAGGCGCGGCAGTTGGTGGAGCAGACGTCGGTGCGCGTATGGGTGGAAGACCGACTCGGCCGAGCCGCTCCCACGAAGCGATGGTTCAGACGAGCGACGGACAATAGAGGTATGGAGACATTGCTGCGCGTGTCGCCCGAACCCCCCGACCGCTCACAGGCGCCGACCTCTATTCTACGTCCGGGCAGTAACGGGAAGCTGCCGTGCCGTTCGAAGAATGTCACATACTCTGCCGTCCCGACAGAAGAAGGCGCTGCTGACGACTGGTGCAAAATGGCCATTGAAGAGCTCAGTGACGAAATTTTTGTTTAATCAGTCTGCTGGTACGACAGGTTCAACTTTTTATCAGTGCTTATTATCCGCAGTACATTGTGTCAGTATGTGTATTATATCGCTGCTGCTCTAAAGAGATATAACCTCAATTGTCCTAATTTGGTCAATCGAGCGAGAATCGGCTAGCTACTATGCGCAAATAACATATTGTTGTGTGTGAATATATCTGTAAATGTTGCATCGCGTCACGGGTTGTTGCTAGTTGTTGTTGGGGCAGCGTGAACTAACGGAGGGCACTATCGAGTGCATCAAGGGGAAAATTGAAGGGGAGTTCGGCGACCGGAAGCCGGCCGATGTTGCGTGCAAATCGACCATAATCAAGAGCTGCGCAGAGACATTGAGCGCCAACGAGCCATCAACACATTAGCAACGCAATCAATTACGCAAACACGAATGCCTCCTCGTACCCCAGGCTTTATTAATCTTGGTGCGAACTATTTATTGTGCGCCGCAGGGAGTGCAGCACTCGCTATTTTGCACCTGAAAATGGAGACGTTTCAGATTGGTTTTTGATCGGTTCATGGTTTGTTTCATATTAATTTTCAACAATTTTTCTCACACTTGATTGAGTAAGCTTTTCATATAGGCGCCAAAATTTTAATCTTCGCGCTACAAACTATTAAAATGTTTAAATGTTCTCTCGCTGAATCTAGCCGAAAATAACCAACATCCCACAGGGGTATTTACTCCCTAAGCAGTCTGGCGTGTACTAACAGGGCCAGGCACGCTGCGTACTCATGAGATAATCGATAATTGCCTTATGCAAACCATTCCAGTCACACGCATTTTCTATGTGACCCTTTCAAATTGGATTAGCAATCAACTTCCGGCAAGCATCTCTACGAGTCTACTGTTTCCGCCACTGACGTCACTGTTGTGTTCCTCTCTTTGCAGTGTTGACACGATAGCGATGCGGTAACGCTCGAATCACACGCACAGGTTTATAGCACTGACCGAAAGAAGAATATATAAAAGCTTTTGGATCAATAGAGTGCTCAAAAACAGAAATACCCACTATAGGGAGTTGTTGTTCATGTGCGCGTCATTATTTTCCACAGTAAAAGCGAAGCGAAATATTGCATGACGAAGAAAAAATAGTTGGAATTGAAATCTCAGCATTGAATTCAAGCAATCGTCATGTTCGCGCGACAGCGCGCAATATCCACGTATCGACGCTGCTAGAACACCAGCCACACACCGAGCGCAGTACTTAAAAGAGAAACTCCATTGACGGCGGCAGCTGAGAGAAATACACCGTATACTGTTTTTTTACCCACGGCTGACAAAGCGGCTGCTAATGATATCAATTTATAATGTGTAATTAACAAACAGCAGCCTTATCGTGCGTAGGTAGTAACAATGTACGTCATACTTCTGCAGCCCCGGGGGCGTGACCGGTGTTTCCCGTGAAATGCACAGTCCAGTAGCATATTAAAAAGCAGCTATTTAAACGATACACAAAGCACCGATATCACCTCGCTATGACCGAATGCTTTGAACAGTATAGACACAAAGGAAATGGTACACAACACCACGATAAATTACAAATCGGAGACGGCGGGCGAGGGTATGTCGACGCCGTCGAGCTCGTAGGTGCCGGTGATAGCCGCGAAGAAGGGGAGGAATGCGGCGACGAGCGCGATGAAGAGGAGAATCAGCGGAATGGCCGACACGACCATCACCTGCAATGGATATTTTGTCATT
>NIUQ01005669.1:0-10290 GCA_002796945.1 Plectus sambesii
TTAATGGAACCTACTTGTAACATCGATTAATTCGTGGCCATACGCTCTTCTGAAGTGATAGCCCGCGGCAAAGACAATCCCAACAGGAAGAATCTTCCATAGATGTGTCTTTGGATATGTCCTCGCAAGAGTTGTCAACGACGCAAATGACACAATTACTCCAATTGCAGTCAGAAATACAAACGAATCTCTGGTTCGAGCGGCCTAAATTGTAGTACAAGTTATGATGTAAAAATGCAAAGCAATGGCAATTTCAAGCGCAAACGAGTATCATCACTTTTTCAAAATAAGAGAAATTCGTTAAAAACGGTCAAAGTTTGAAAAGGCTTCTTAATCTGGCAGGAAAGCTGACAAACGTTATTATTTGCAACTAACCGACAAGGCCATCGTTCGTTCCCACATCATATTCTGGAGCTCAATCTGTCGTTCCATCTGAAATAGCGCAAAGGATGAAGGAATACATTTCATAAAGATGGAATAAATAATACTGACCTGAATCCGTTGCATTTCCGCTAATTCTTCATGCCAAATTTTTGCTTCATGCTCCGATTTCGACGCCGAAGATCCCATAATGAGCACCTTTTAACTGTGATGATTGCTTGCTTGAGCAATTAAATCAACGAACAAAAACACGAAATTTGACGTCTCGTGTGTGGCGCTGGGTCTTTCACTTTTCAATCAGCCTTCAAATAGTCGAACCATCACCTTTCTCCATCAATATCCGCAATTCGCTTCTTTATAATAAGATCTTCAGTGAAAATTTCGCGGAAAAGTTTATTTTTTGGCGGCGCGATCGAGTTCGTGCAGCTTGTGCAAGAATGATATACCGTACCTCTTGCCATTTCGCCACTCAGAAATGTCTCTTTTTTCTGAAATGTGTGTATGAGATG
Organism: Plectus sambesii; assembly: GCA_002796945.1. Classification (NCBI taxonomy): domain Eukaryota; kingdom Metazoa; phylum Nematoda; class Chromadorea; order Plectida; family Plectidae; genus Plectus; species Plectus sambesii. Next base: position 891 of record NIUQ01005669.1, read on the forward strand.
TGTGGAGGAAACGTGTTTATGAAATATGTTATGAGATTTGTTCATTGCGCCGGAAATATTGTCAATATTTGAAACTTTCGATCTTTATTTCTAATCTTGAAATCGATAATTGTAAAAATGGCAGAAGGTGCAGCGAAGATGGATGAGCATCAATCCGAAGGGGAATCCGAAGGAGTACCCGAAGAGTTTATCGAAACTGCCCAACATCCAAATGAATTCGACTTGAACACCTTGGAGCCCGATACTGAGGTTGATATTCTGTCTGCGACTTTTTCATTTAAACTGAATTCGCCCAATGATTATGCTTTGGCGACTCTATTAAATTCGAATCGTTTCAGACGATCGACTTGACGCACTGCCGTATCGATGCCGTACCAGATTTTGATAGATTTACGCAACTCAAGGTATTGATTCGACTTATTTGTTCATTTTACGGTTTCATATCATTTGATGTTGCAGGACTTGTCTCTCCGACAGAATCTTCTGAAGTCAATCACAAATTTGCGCGCAGTTACGCTAACGGCGCTCGATTTGTACGACAATCAACTGACAGTTATTGAAGGACTTGACGCACTTGTCAACTTGGAGTAAGGCATGACAGTTCATTCATTTTCTTAATCAGCTATTTCTTTCAGACATCTCGATCTATCCTACAATCGATTGCGCAAGCTAGAAGGACTGAATAATTTGCGAAAACTGCGCTTGCTTTACTTGGTGCATAACAAGATTTCGAAAATAGAAGGTCTTGAAGCGCAAACAGAAGTGGAGATGCTCGAGTTGGGAGACAATCGAATCAGAGTACGTCTTTCTATTCCATCAATATTTTTGTCGAAATGCGACTATAAATCAGTGTTGAATAGTTACTATTTATCGATGCATTTACGTTTATCACTTTTAATCGGATACTAATACCAATTGTACAGTTTTCTAACCAGGTCAGATACTTTGTTGAATATTATTAAAAGAAGCGTGTTCACATTGCTTTTTAAATCGTTTGATCTGGTTTGTAAAATGCCAAAAAATTTTCTTTGAAAAGTATTCAATTTAAAGCGGAATATTTCAGAAAATCGAAGGAATCGCCCACATGACAAAATTGCGCCAACTGTTTCTGGGCAAGAACAAGATCACCAAGCTAGAGAATCTCGATACATTGACGGCATTGGAGCAGCTCAGTATCCCTGTACGTTGACTATACAATTTTTGTTTCTTGTTATTCTGAAAATATGTTGCAGGGCAATCGTCTTGTGAAAATAGAAGGCATCAGCAAGCTGACCAATCTCTCCGAGCTGTACCTGAGCGATCAGGGTATTTCGACGATTGAAGGACTCGAAGGCTTGGTACGGTTGACTCCTTTTTCTGACTAGCACCAGTGCAAAACATCAGTTCAGTGGAATTCATTAGTGCGATTTCGGTTATAACGGTATTTTGTTTATAGCGGTCAAGATTTTCAGTCCCAAAGCGTACTTTCTAATACAGTAAAACCCGGTTATATGCAGCCCGGCTATATGCAGGACCCGGCTATATGCAGCTTTTGGCTGGTTACCGATTTTTTTCCCTATGTTTTGCACTGTATGCGAACCCGGCTATATGCAGCCCGGTTATATGCAGGACCCGGCTACATGCAGCCCTTGGCCGGCTCCCATTGTCTACTTTTGCACTATTCGGAACCCGCTTAATTGCAGCTGTCATCATGTGACACGCATGTAGGTCGTAGGTCATAAGGACCGCATGAATAGGATACGCGGCATCACCGCGATATGTCAATCATATTCCCCCATCGCAAAAAACAGATTTCTCTCGCATGACGAAATTCGTCAGTAAGCGCGCGAAGGGCAGATTTTTGCTTCAAATTTTGCTATAACATCGTCTAATTCTGATCAGAGCATAGAAGTGAAAGAGGTCGACCTTCAGATGCCCACCAACAGTGAAATTTTGAATGCTCTGAATGTTATACGCGTCGTTGTGGAAATGTAGGGAAGAAATTTAGATAGGTTCTATACAATTAAAGAGGAAACTTTGATCATACTCGTTCCAAAAAAGTCGAAAATAACCCAGTTCTTAACTTAAAATTCATTAGGTGTATCGCAATCTGTTTGCNAGAGGTCGACCTTCAGATGCCCACCAACAGTGAAATTTTGAATGCTCTGAATGTTATACGCGTCGTTGTGGAAATGTAGGGAAGAAATTTAGATAGGTTCTATACAATTAAAGAGGAAACTTTGATCATACTCGTTCCAAAAAAGTCGAAAATAACCCAGTTCTTAACTTAAAATTCATTAGGTGTATCGCAATCTGTTTGCACTATTAGATTTCGATCGCTTACTTATTCAACGTTCGCATATTTGCTCCTTAAAAGTTGCTTACATCTTGCTTGAATTGCGCTCGTATATGGCATAAGTAATTAACTGGATATTCCCACCCATAAACACATACAAATGTTACGCTAACACTAAATTTCGCCCAGATGATACCGTAGAACCCGGTTATATGCAGCTTTAAGCCTAAGATAGCTGCAAGACCCGGTTATAAGCAGGACCCGGCTATATGCAGGACCCGGCTATATGCAGCTTTCGGCTGGTTCCCGAGGACCTGCATATAACCGGGTTTTACTGTACAGACAAGTTCAGTTATGTCCGTATTTCGCTTATACCGGTCAAAACTTGCCAGTCCCTCGGTGACCGATATAAACGAATTCCACTGTACAAGATATTAAGCCTCTACCGTATATCGCCGCACGAAATTCACCTCCTTACCCTGATCAGGCATCCGCGCATGTGGAAGGTTTCGCGGAGAGGAGCTAAATATTTTGTACTTGTGCTTGCCTTTTTCTGCTGCGACACACGATATTCTTTACTCAGCCTGTTTGCGCTTTTCAGACCGAACTGACGCTAATTGATCTGGCTAACAACCCATTGACCACCTTGAACGGCGTCGATCACTTGCAGAAACTCGAAGATCTTTGGGTAAATTTGACGATTTCTTCTCTTTGCTTTGTCATTTGGGAAAAAGTGAGCGATTTAAATGCACAGCTAAGCGAGCTCAAATTACGAATGATCTGCGCGTATAAATAAGAAGTCATTGAAGATGCACTACATGCGCGCTCGAAGTCAGTTTTTGGTAGTCTTTTACCTTTTTCGTATGACCGGCATTTGCTTCGCTCTCGATCAATCAGCTTATATTAGACTGTTAGTAAGGAATCTAAAACAATTGAAGTAAATCCAAATTAAGATTTGATCGAGGTAAAAAACCCCATAACCTTTTGAGTTCGAACTCGCCCTTGAAATAGACCCTACTCAGATACCACACACATTCCATCCGGTTTACCTTTAGATGAACGATAACAAGATCGCGGACTGGGCCGAGGTGGACAAGCTGGCGAAGCTGGCGGGACTCCGCACGGTGTACCTCGAGCGGAATCCGATCTACCTCAACGACATCTCCAACTACCGACGCAAAGTTATAATGGCGCTTCCGCAGGTTACGCAAGTCGATGCTACCGCCTGTCGGTAGACGCTATGGTGCTTCCCATTCCATCCAATAATTTTGCAATTTCTCGCTGTGATGTGCTTGTTTTTTGCTACTGTTGCGTTCATTTCAAAGTTTGCGCTAATTATGATGGTGTTAGTGTATCTATTTGTCAAGTCTTTGATAAAGCACAGCTCGGAATTTTTGATGAGTAGAAGTGAAATTGTGAACATTGAGAGATAAGACGAGTTATGCTCGAAGTTTTTCGCTAAGTTAAATAACGAGTATACGCTGTGGCCAGTTGGGATTAGTTTTTCATGGCGTCACTTTACCCAGAATCATAATCGAGTCTTGATTTATACGCGCAGTAATTAGTAATACTGATGTGTTTATGACGTCTGTATGAACGATTTATTTGAAAATATTGACCTAATATGGAATAATGATATTTATGCGCATAGCGACGAACTTTTGTAGCAGATTGCCTTATCCAATCCTCACTCTTTTCCCAACAATAAACTCATCAAGAAAGAGACTGAGACTGCCTAAGTCAAAGCCGCTTACAATTTCAAGACGAGACACTGACAAGCGCCACCGGCTTTCATGAACTCAGACATGTCACATTCAACCACATTGAAGCCGCGGTCGGACAGCTTGTTGACGGTCTCCTTGGCGATGCCGATGGGGGAAATGACGGTGCTGCGGATGGTGATGGCGTTGCAGACGAAGGCGTTGGCTTCCGCATCGCTGATGGCGATCAAATGCGGCAGGCGGGCGGACATCTCCTTCCGCGTCTTCTCAGAGAATGCGGGCGGATACCACAGGGCCGTCGTTTCGTCTACTGGACAGAAACACGTGTCCAGGTGGTAGAAGTTGGGCAAGGCCAACTCGCACAGCACCGTGTCGAACTTGCCCAATTTTGCTATTTGCTCGTACACCTAAACTAGTCGTTCCTTATAATCAGTCTTAACACCGCGCTTTTATTTTCAAAATCACGCGCTTCATATGCTGAGTTAAGTAAGATAATGACTTTTTAGATCATGCATTAGTTTACTTTGACCCCATCTTGCATCGAAATTAGTATGTTTGCATTTCTTTTCATCGCTCTTACACTCAAATTTATCTTTACATTCAATTCGAACGCAAGTTTAACAAAACTAAATGCAGAAGCTAGGAATTATGATGCAAGACTACAGTGAATTAAGATGGGTATTGATATGATTAGTGCTATTGGTGTGTGTTATGAAATTAGAGTAGCCAATATAATAAAATTCTGAATAAAGCGCGTTATTTTGAAAGTAAAAATATGGCCCAAAACAAGATTACCAACCGCTTTGTCAGTGCGCGGTCCGAATCCCGCCCACAGCGTGTCGGGGGTAGAGAAGCAGGCGTCGCCGCCGCCTTCGAAGCACAGTTTGCTGTCTGCGCCCTGGATATCAAAGCCATTCTCCTTGAACCATTTAATGTAGTGCTGTTCCTCCCCCTGGCGCTCCTTATGGCGGAACTTGGACTGGAACACCTGAAATGGATTGCTATTGATTTTGATACGGTAAAAGCGACGCAGCGTTCGAGTTTATAAAAGCAATATAACTGGTATGTACAATTTTTGCTTCAGCAAGGATACTTACAATTCAAAGAGGACATTTCCATATTGATGTGACTTGGGAAATGTCCTTATTTAAAGAGAAATGATACAGATAATGACGAGCGGTAAAATTCAACGCCGAAATCTCGTCGAGACCATTCGGATATTACGTTGCGCATATGTAGAAAAATCGGAGACGGCGCGTTTCGTCAACAAAATGCACGCCTTTCTGGCATATAAGTATCGATTAATTGGAGCATTGCTTGTCAGACAGATTTCGAAAATTTAAAAGTGCAGGTGGAGCTTGTCATATTTGACTCTTTTTTCATTTTTGCGTAAAAGTCAGCGTTTTCACTTTCGGTGCTTAATAAGAGGGAGGAGGGGGAATGTCAAGAATGGCCAAAAATCGCGGCATAAAACAATAAATGTCTTCGTAACAAATTAGACATGAAAAAAAGCGTGAACCGACCTTGTTGTTATGGACGATACCGCTGTTGCAGACAAAGACCATGTCAGGCAGGCCGTCGACGGGCTCCAAGGTTTGTACGGGCACTCCAGCTTTCTCGATGGCCTTTCTCAGATCGTCCCACTGGCGCTGCGCCTTCGGCTGGTCAACCACGCCACCCATCCATGGGTTGATGTTGTACTCCACCTTGAAGTACTTCGGCGGCACCATCAACACCCGTGGCAGCAACTTGCCTATCGCCCGGCTCATCTTGTCTCTGTCGCCGTTGCTCTCTGTCACTTCAGTTTCCCCTTTAAATGCCATTTTTTATGTCAAAGTAGAGCAGTCTACGATGACATAACTTTGGTTAGTACACGAGTTTATCATAATATTTGTATTTCGCGCTTGTTATTGCATTTTCGCGGCGAGGACATTAATAATTGAAATGGTTGCACATATTTTTGAACGGTGTCGATGTATTAGTGAGGGATTTTATGGTGTAGTTTTGTAGTAAGAGCGCTCGAAAAAGGATTGAAAATACTGAGCAAAGCACACTCTACACCCAACACTGAACTTAAAATATTGAGGACCTTAATATTGAGGGTATAGTAAGGCGCAGACAAGAAATCGCAGCAGGGCAAAGTCACTTTCTCGACGACTGGTTTCGAACGGGTCGCAATTGCAACCATAAACTATTCGCATGTTAATTTGACTGTAAAATCCTGTTAAAAGCAGCATCACGAGATCCACTTCAAACCTACACTGAACCTCTCCGCCTACCTACCCGGGTTCGCACAACGCGCCGTACAGACGAACACATAATAAACATGCGCCCTTATCTAAATCCTGCATTCGCCCGGGTTGCACTATTCCGTACTCTGCAGTGCTAACTATTGACTATTTCAGTCAATCCAGCTTCAGTAATATCTAAGTCGATAAATATTTCTCTTCAAATTTACTACTTTCATATTAATTTCTCGATGAAATTTTCTCAAAATTTAACCAAGAACCGTCACTTTCAATAATCGTATACACACGAGCGGGGCTCTGTATCAGCTGACAACTCTTTCAATGCGCCCCGGCGTGACACCGGACCGCAATGTAAGTATGGGCTGGGGTGATAAAAAACTGGTTTATGACAGGCAAACCGAGCGATTAATACAATCAACGTGGTCGATCTGGAAACTTCTTCAGCAATCTTTCACAAACGTACATACGAAAGTCTTTCAGCGTTATACCATCTTCACTTTAAACACGACACTTGCCAAATCAAACTAGACACTTTTCTGTAAAAGAAGCTCAATAAAGCGTCCAATTTGACTGAAAAGTATCCAATTGAAAGTGAAAGTGGTATATATGAGCAGATGAAGTGAGCAATAAATACTGCAGAGAGCACTATGGAAATGAAGTGAATGGAATCACGATCGGTCAGTGAAATCGAACTGGCACGATCCGTCAGGAAGGAGCAACGTCTCCAGCTTCTGTCTCAGTTGGCCGTACTTGTAACCAACGCGAAAACGATGCAGCAACTTTGACAGCAACACTTGCAAGTCTTGTTCCGCGAAACGGCGCCCTAAGATAGCAATATTGTCATAAGTGTTATCTTAGTGATCGGCTAAAATGCATTTGTACAAATTACTTGGGTTATTGCTCGGCTGCTGAGCGGTTGTGTCTAACCGCCCCCTCGTATTAGTAAACTGTTACGACGTTGGTCGCTGTATGAGCACATCCGGTTGATCACCAACCTCACCAACCTCACCAACCCCGACGCCTAATACCTGCGGTGGACCAGAATATAATATCAATTAATAAAAACATCCTGAAATCCTGAAAATCGTCAATCCAGAAACAGTAAACTAACCGGCGCACATTCTTGGTCCATGTCCAAAAGGCAAGAGAGCATAAGGATGAATCTTGGAGCCAACGTACTCGTCCGACTCGCGCAGCCATCTTTCCGGCTTGAACTTCTCAGGTTCAGCGAACCATTTCTCGCTGCGCAACAATATATTCGTGTTTATATCGATGGGGGTCCCGGCGGGAATATCGTAGCCGCTCAAATTCAAATCCGTCTGCGGCACTCGCGACACTTCGGTGCCGATCGGGAATAAACGGAACGACTCCTTGATGCACGCTTTCAAGTAGGAAAGGCGGCCGAGTTGGTCAGAAGTTACTGGCGCTTTGACATCAGGGTCCAAGACTGTTGACAGCTCTTTGTGCAACTTCTCCTGAGCTTCAGGGTTCGTCGCCAAGCAGTACAGATTGTATAGCAGTGTCGGCGCTGTCTGAAAGAGACTTTCGAATTTCACTTACTTTCTAATCATACACAGCTCGCAAATTTCAGCAATAATCGAACAAATAAACAGCAAACAGGCGCCTTACCGTACTGAGGCCGTCGGCGAAAAGTGAAAACGAAATGATTTGCACGTCCTTGTCTGTGAGCTCGGGTCGACTGACGAGGTAGCCCAAAAACAGCAGCTCCTCCTCGCCCTTCCGCTCGCCTTTCAGTCGGCCAATCGTCTCGGCAATCAGGCCATTTGTTTCCCTGACAAACAGGGATATTTCATCCACCAAAGGCGTTAGAAAGGAACTGCGGTCACCTCTAATTTATATACCCTCTATTATCTACAGCTTCCTAGGACAAGTTGCTTAGCGAAAAGTTAATCACTAAATAAACAGATATAATTCGCAGCCAGCTTGTCATATATATAGCTGAAGACAATATATGTTAGATTACTTTCAGCTGGAGGTGACCGCAGTTTTCCTTGAGATATCGCAAAACTTACTTGTAGAAGAAATCCTCCAAGGCGACCAGCTTGTTCCATTTGGGCGTCGACATGTAGCGATACAAAGGCAGAGAGAATTTCAGTTGGCCCGAGAGGATGAATATTTCGTGGTTGCACTTGACCATCTTCGTGGCCCACTGCTCGCCGCTCGCGAACGAGTTGAGTCGCTTCTCAAAGACCAACAAGCCGGAAGATTCCATACTCCATCTAAAAGATGATAAAGTATTGCCTTTGCGGTCTTATCTTCACTTTCCTTTACTTTCCTTTATTATCTTATTGTTTTTCACTCTCAATAACCGTTTGAATCAAGCAGAACAACAAGATACCACATTTTTAACCTAAAAAATAGTTGAAATCTAAAATTTTGAAATCAGATAAAACCATTTCTGCGGGGGAACAATCGCGCTGGGAGGCACTCTTGGCAGTTGATGCATTGCCACGAATTACAAAAGTAGGAAGAAAAAATAAAAGTAGAAAGAACGAAGTAAAAGCGAAAAACCTGCCGGCAGCCGTCCGAAAGTCTTCCACTTCTCCTTTACCATCGCGACGCTTCGCAACGAAATCAACAAAATCGTCGACCACCTGATTCACCAATGGAAGATACTTCTGAACGGCCTTTGGTCGCATCATGGCTTGCTGAACGGCGCTTCGAAGACGGTACCACTCCTCGCCATTCCTAAAGAGAAAAACTGTCTAATCGGTTCAAAGATTAACACTTGTCGTGGGGCGCGGTCGGACTAGTGATAGTGATATCCGCGGTGATGTTATACTCGAGCTCATTCTTGTTACCTGTAATCGCAGCACTGGTCTGTTCTCTGCTGCTCTCCTTGCCCTACCTCGCTGTCATTAGGGCTGTAACGGGGACGGGGAATCCCCGTCCCCGGGGAATTCCCCGTCCCCGTCCCCGGAATTTGATTTTGTCCCCGTCCCCGAAATTCCCCGTCCCCGGAATTTGATTTAGTCCCCGTCCCCGTTACAGCCCTAGCTGTCATATTTCTCATAAGACCGCTTATTTCGTTTTTAAATAGTTGTCTCAAACATCAATAAAACTGCAAGGAGGAGCGTACATATTGCCGAGCCCGGGACTCATGTCGCGCATCTGTCGATAGAGCTGGGCGGTTT
>NIUQ01005670.1:0-10293 GCA_002796945.1 Plectus sambesii
TTTGGGTCACTTTCTAAGATTTACCTTATCATACACGGGGAAGTAAGCAAGAACGATGAATTCTTTCTCAAATCTTTTTTGAGCTTTTCACTGGAATTTTGTTCTCTTTCTAAGGGACCAAAGGTCCCTGTGGGAATATTTGTATAATTCTTATGAATGACTGGCTAGATGCTAGAAGCTGAAAGTCGGATAGTGGCGGTTTAGGTCAACTGGTCGATCGCAACTAAAGTTGTTTAGTAGGTCGATAGAGCCATCAACAATTTTAGTGCACATATAAAGATATTCGAGTTTAATGTCTTTTATGAGGACTCATAGAAAGCGAAAGCAAGTACTTCGTTGTAAAATGTTTTTACTTACTAGAGTATTTAATGATAATGAAATAAGATTTAATCGCACGGCAAAGTGCACCTTCATGTGCTGAAGTAGGCCTGCAAATATTGAGCAGGCAGTTCTAAACAATTTGTTATCGTTTGGATATCTGAGACTGAAGTATAATTCAGATACCCTCAAAAATATGTTTAGTCGCGATATAAAACATGCTTGAAATAGTAAAAGCTACAACGCTCGGCTGGATTCAAACCAGCATTGATCAAAATTGCAAGCGAGACGCCAAACCGCTGCACTATTGCCTAAAATCTTACTACATGGTCCAAAGTAAAGCTGTAAATATTGCTCAAAAATATTGCTCGTCGAACACAGGGCTAGAGTCATATCGCAAACTTCTGTTAGTCGTACATAATGAGACAGTTTAGGATCACGTTAAATACGACATTGGCTGCAGAAAGTCGTAAAACCAATGCTAGAGTTAGTAATTGCCGCGTACTCTTTCCTGTCGTGTAGGGTCGCCCATCAAAGCCCCATCTACTGATCGAAAAAATGTTGTTGCGCAACAAAACGTGAACAACGTTTACTTAGTTATAGTGCGTGCGATGAACAAAAGTGCTCCGAAAGGGGCAAAGTGGGCAGGTGGGTAAATCGAATGAATTTCGTAAAAGGGCACCTTTGAAAATTTGTAGCGTCTCTCTAATAAAGTCCTTTAACCAACAATAAGGCAGAGCGCTATCGCGCTCTGCTGATACTTTGCACATGATTCATCAAAAAAGCAAATTCCACCTTCTGCTCGATTCAAGCAAAACAGAAATATTACGTCATCTCTGCGGTGTGTGTATAGGCATACTCCACTGTAACACTACATCCGTAACAGTGGCGATATTCCAAAATGAGAATACTGTACGTAATACCACATCGTTTTATTTGCTTATACCACAATTAATTTAATTAATTTGATATTTCCGGCCTGAAGGCTTATTTATGAATATATTAGCAAAAAGAATTCATCAGTTTCATCGCCTCATTAAAAAAATATCTAGAATCAAAGTTCACCCCGTTTTTCTCGACACGATTGCGTTCAAATGGGACACAACGACCGATCCAGTCCATCAAATTTCGTGTTTTTTAATGATTTCAACCAAAAAACGTTGTTTTTTCGGGAATCTTTTGTTACAGAAAAAATCGCCACACGCGAATATACCTTTTTATCTATTAAGTGATGCAATTTAGTGGTTTCTTTGCTGAAATCGACTTTTCGGCTCCCATACAAAAAAGCGCGCGTGTGGTGAAGTAATCAAGAACGATGCAGAGCGCTACCGCGCTCTGCTGACTACTCCAAATTTACTTAAGTAAACTAGGTAAATTTACCTAGTTGCCCAACACTGCATGTAACAATAAGCAATTAAAATATGAGCAAGTGAAGGTTTGTTACAAATAAGCTATTTCAATAATACCAAATGTTGCTTTTGTATCAGACTCCTGTAGTCGATGGTTTACGGTCGATAGAAGGCATGATAGCAGTCGACAGTAGCGCTAACGTCCTGTCATTCGAATGGCCCGTCGTCTTCGTCATCGATGCCTCGAAATGCTTCTATTCGACGACGATTGCCAATCCGGCGATTCCTCTCTCGCGAGCCCGAACTCGGCTTTACGTCGTTACCGTAAGCGCATTATATTATCGCATTATAAGATACCGCTTTGCATAACATGAGGTTAACCTATCTTGTTCCTCTCTTCTTTGTGTTCAGAGGTAGATAGCGTGAAGGTCAAATGAGTTTGGGATATGTTAAAGAAAAGTCCGCCAGCTCGATGAAGTTTAATATGGGAGCTACCATTAGTTTTACATGCCGTATTCATTTCAAGAACTACATTTTCCAGTTCACAAAAGTCACTCTCAATATTGAATTGACATCAGTGTTGAAACTGTCTTCTTTCAATTGAATAATGCCCTGTTCAATTTAGAATGTATCTTTATTGAAGTGGAAATGATGTGTCAACAAAAACCTACGATTTCTACTACTCTCTAAATCGAGTTCATTGTTTTTCAATGAACAGTTAATTGTTTTCACTCCAGAAGAATTATTAATTGTTTTAATGAAATAGTTCATTGTAAAAATCATTCCAATGTTCTGCACTTCAACGTACGTTATTGGTTTTTCAATGAATCTTTTCATTGTTTTTTCAATGAACAACTTCATTAAAACAATGAAAATAATTTTCTGGAGTGAAAAACAATGAACTCGATTTAGAGAGTACGCTAGCAAAGCATAAAAGATTATTTGTCATTTGGTTAGCAGGAAATAGTTCGCTTGCATTATCTTTCACGTATCGATAATGTTGTGGGGTGCGGTCGGACCCGGATGTTGTTCTGTGATATACATTGATATCATTCTTCTATCATTCTTGCTACCTGCTTTTCCAGTAGTTGGTCGGTTCTCACCGCCGCTCTCTCTCCTTTCTTACTCCGCGTCCTTCTCTATTGTACGACCGCTCACGTCGGAATAAATTGTTGCCCAAACCCCAACAGATAACAATGAATGGCAACTTTAGCTGATTTCCATTTAAAACTGCCCCAGTTTATTGCTATCATAATAAAACTAATTTCGCCAATTAACAAATTAACTAAAGTTACCTAGCTATAGACTCAGTCAAAGCACAATTTAGTTGCTCCTAGAGTTCGTGCACAGTCTTTTTAAATCTCCAGGCCTTCGTGGAAGCCTAGGAGAGTGACGTAGATGATGTAGTTTGCAGGAGCAGACTTTTCAAAAAACATCTGCGTCTGAATTTTGATCATTAAGGGCCCTACATAAGTTTTCGAGAAGTAACAAATTGTGGCATCCTTCGTGACATTATTGTGCTTTATTCGTAGTTTCTAAGGAAGGGCTGCGCAGACGACTAGTAGGAACCGCAAAACGAATTTCCGCTGACCACAATCCTTTGTTTTCCTGTTACAATTTGAAACAACAGCTGAACTTCGGTTCATCACATAATTTGAAAAACAGAGATTTTATCTTCAGTCACAATTTTTAACGACGTTAAACAAACTTTATAACTTTTAACAGAAGCTGATAGCATAGCAATCTGACCAAGATTTTTTTAATATGAAAGATACAGCAAAGATGTGAACGTTTGTTGACAAACTGTTGAAATATTTCAAATACAGGGTGGCCCATAAAAACTCATAGTTGATTCGCTTTTCACGGAGAATAAAAATTAGGCCAAACCGAGTACACCGTTGGATAGCCCGTGGCCTAAACTTGCGATTGGTGTAGTTTGTTTTTTGATCCGCCTCCTAGGGGGCCCGGGGTACCCCTAAAAACACCAAAAACAGCGTGCTGGAGAGCTGTTCGGGAAAACGGTCGCCGTTTTGCACCCAGGCAACGCCAAGAGCTGTGCTATAGCTCATTTTACTCAGCGTACACTCCTCTACAACATACCAAAAATCCATTTCCGTCGCTCAATTACTGTAGGAGTTACAGCACGCTAAAGCTGAGCAAAATGTGCGTCTTCGAATTTGGAGGGAAACATACACAATTTTTTCCGAATTTTTAACGTTTTTGGTTGTTACGAGCATTTTAGACATAGTTTTACACTCTCTGATGATAACCAATACTTATCCACCCATTCTGACGCCGATCGGTATTGCTTCAAAAAACGCCATTTCAGCGCTCAGTACAAAATGAGCCCCAGTGAAATCTGCACTGGCTGGCGTCAGAATGGGTGGATAAGTATTGGTTATCATCAGAGAGTATAAAACTATGTCTAAAATGCTCGTAACAACCAAAAACGTTAAAAATCCGGAAAAAATTGTGTATGTTTCCCTCCAAATTCGAAGATGCGCATTTTGCTCAGCTTTAGCGTGCTGTAACTCCTACAGTAATTGAGCGACGGAAATGGATTTTTGGTATGTTGTAGAGGAGTGTACGCTGAGTAAAATGAGCTATAGCACAGCTCTTGGCGTTGCCTGGGTGCAAAACGGCGACCGTTTTCCCGAACAGCTCTCCAGCACGCTGTTTTTGGTGTTTTTAGGGGTACCCCGGGCCCCCTAGGAGGCGGATCAAAAAACAAACTACACCAATCGCAAGTTTAGGCCACGGGCTATCCAACGGTGTACTCGGTTTGGCCTAATTTTTATTCTCCGCGAAATGCGAATCAACTATGAGTTTTTATGGGCCACCCTGTATATTTCACAGTGATGCCTAATTGAAATGGTTATTCTAGATAACATGTACAGGTGAACACGGAGTATATTTGTGATGCGCTTTATTTGGAAATGACTCAATATCCACAATTGCTTGCAGAAATAATTTCATGCGATATCCAACGTGCGCGAGATCGAGTATCTGTGCTTAATTTTTAGAAATAGCGTAATATTTTCGGGCTAAAGCCGCTCAAAATCTTGACCAAATACTTTTTTCAAGCTTTTTACTACATATTTAAATTCGTTGATGAGCTTAACTAATATGTAAGGAACAAGTTTTCTTACTAAAAACTGCTGTTTTTTGTACCTTTGAAAATTTATACCCCGGTATTATTACACATGATTGTCAACCATGTTTTCTCTGATAAATGATTGAAGCAAATGATTTTCAGACAGCGGAATGCAAGCCAGAGAAAAATCGTGAAGGCTGCAGAAAGTTTAAGGATGCTGTATACAACACTGACAATTGGTCTTTAGAAAGCTTTTTTCGCTATAGAGAGACAGAGTGGGAAAATTTTCTGCATGAGTCATTTAGTCCCTTGTGGTTCTTCATTATACTTCTTATATTGAAGTTAATGCCATTTTTTGTTACTGTACCTTTAACAGTATTTACAATTTTGAAGGAACCAGAAGAATGTACGAGCGAAGTATGGTTCATTGTAATGATGACGCTTCTCTGTATATGTTCCTTACTCTCCGCAATTATTCCATTTAGAATTATAGTCATTGCCATTCATGATAAAGTGAGGTATATCTTGTACCTTGTAATAGGCATAGTATTCTTCCCTTATATAGTAGCTTCATGCAGATTCGGCGATCACGTCAATATTCTCTATTATGCAGTGATCGTTATTATTATCATAGCTGAAGGATTTTTATATCCAATACTTGAGAAAAAAATTCGCCGTTATCGAAAAGTCCTATGGTTTATAGCTAACTATTTAATTAGTTATATGCACATTGCTGCTTATTTATCCATTGTCGTCTTTTTTGCTGCTCCGCGAGAGTGGAGCTATTGTTCATTGATGTTCTTTTTAGCTTTAGCTACTATAGGCGTTTCACCGAACCAGTTGAAATGTATAGTTGTACCGCCTGCTTCACCATTGAGCGATAGGAATGAGATTGCAGAACTTCCTTGATCATTTTCAATTTTTCTGTAACATTTTGAAATTTCACATTTCGATATAATCGCGGAATACATTTGCGAAGTTATATGTACGTATGATTGTGCATGGGTTTGACTCGTAGGGCGATCAATGTCAACCACATTCATATGATTTAATTGTAATGCTACACAATGATCAATACATTTAGAGACACCTTTCCCCCGCGCTACGCGCGGAAATTTCCCTTCCAGCCATTCCGGATGTCTCCTACATGTACCCCCCACTAGTCATTCCTCATGAGAACACGCGTCGATCGCCCCTAAAAGTTACATACCACTCAAGGATCAGCGCGGAAGCACATTCAGATGATCACATTATTTTTCTGCTACACTAATTTAAAGATAATTCACATCGTTAACCCTTTTTACATAATATATGATTTTCCAGCAATTAATTGACTCTCGTTTGTCATCTAAATAACATTATGAGGCCGCACTATAGTAGAGCAAATTTTCGCGCACGAAATCTAACAACCTGAATTCGAACCCAACGGTGATTCATGAAATTGTGCTCTTTCTGAAAATTGTGTATTTCTTTCAAAAGCATACATGTTTAATGTTATCTAAGATTTTGAGTCCCAATCTGAGTTCTCGGTTCCGGATTTACAATTTTAACTTTAATATCAAATCATCAAAAGGACATTATGGAAGTTAAACCAACATGAAATATATCTTTTTTGATTTGGAAAATGTTCTCTGTGACTTGGTAAACGTCCTAGTTGCTTTAGAAACGTTCATTATTAAAAACGAAATGGTTCATCTAACAAATAATAAATTTTATTAAAATCGCCGATTTAGTACAACTGAGTCAAAAACTTCGGCCGCACCGTTGTCATATGATGAAGGTGCAGTTGATACGCAGTCAAATTAATATCGTTATTGTTTTTTTCCTTAAGCGTTTGTACCGCTATATGCAGTGTCCGCTTATTGCAGGTGGGTATGAACCCGCCTTATGATAGCGACTGTCGAACAACCGGTCGGCCGTCGCATGCCTGTCACCGGGGATATTGCAGAGTGAAAACGTTTCGCAGCGAAGCTGATACCAATTCCCCGACCCACGAAGGGATGGGCACCTTGGTTGGGTGAGGGGCCGCCCTCAGCGAGAATTGAACCCGCGTTCTCGAGACTGATGGGTGATCAGTGTTGGTTTTTGGACCACTACACCAATCGACCCTAATATCATTATTGTTATGTGTTGAAATACATTAAAGTTCTAACAATGGAAGGACTTATTCATTTATATCCCGGCTCTATAAAGTGGCAAAATATATTTCAGTACATATGCTTAACTGTCTCAGAACATCGTGGAAAACAAGATACGAACTATATCTTGATGTAATAATACAAAGTCATGAACACATGTGGTACGATAAATGGGAGAAAGGTATTTTTCATATTAATCACCTCTCCTGGCATTTCTATGCTCTGAATCCTTTGTCCTTCATTACGAGTTTATTCGCCTTTCAATATATTACATATGAGGCGCCCAGTGTTTCAATCCAATCCTGTTTTGACACTCTTCATGCTTCGGCCTGCCATTTCTGCGTTCTGTGCTGCTTCGTAATGGAAGTGTCAATGGTGCAAATATCGTTGACGACGATGAAATCTTGTGAGCAAATGACGTAGTCGATCTCGATCTTTGTCTTACAGTCATCTTAGCGCCACGTTCATTTGTGAACTGGTCGTTTTTGAATAATGAATCGAATGAGCTTGTCCAACGCCACCAGCGAAGGCTCGTCAATGTGATGATATCGGCTTTGATGTTGTAAAGCGCGCGCAAGTTGTAGCTTGATGAGGCGATCGGCAGTGGCGAGACCTTGAATCTTGAGTGTCGCTACGAAGACTGGTTTGAGGGGAGGGGTGCGACAACGAAACCTTGCCTGTCGCATTGGCTTCTGGGTTTCGGAGCTTCATTCACTCTGGTAACTTGCGGTGGCGGAGAAAACTTTCGACCGACCGCTCGCCAAAAGCAAAAATGAGAGAAGTCTATCCTTCATTAGTCATGTTTATTACATTTCATGTAAGGTAATAGGAAGACAATGAAAGTGTTAAACCGACTGTTCGTACAGCCCTCAAACCATAGAGAAATCCTTTAACACGCATGCACAATAAAAGCGGGGGAAATAACGAGAGTGTTGCAAGTGAATTTTTATTTCTTATTATTGTATAGCCACTTAGCTGCTGACCTAGCACAAAATTAAAAAGTTTACATTCCTGTTTCCGCGAGTTTACCGCGTAAGTAAAATCGCTCGAAATCTGGTGAAAATAAATAAAATAAAATTTTAAAGCAATATGAAGATAAAATAAATTTGATGTACTTGATTAGCTCAATCGAAAAGAGCATATTCCAATTATGTCATGCCTTTTTCGGAACTGTAGCTCTCTCCGAGCAAGTTACAGGGTCGTGCATCAATTCGTCCAATCATTTCACAAATTCATCCAATCATTTCAAAAAATCGTCCAATCGTTTCATTAATGCATCCAATCATTTCACTTATTCGTCCAATGATGTCATTAATGCATCCAACGATTGCATCATTTCGTCCAATTTTTTTGCTCTGAGTACCTTGCTATTTTCTTTGTGCTTTTTTTCCTCTGAATAATCCAGCAAGGTATTATTAACTACGGCGGCTACGAATTTAATAGAAGATCGTCTCAGTAAGTGATCGCGTTCATATATAATAAAAAAATTGCCGCCTAATTTTGGGAATGAGTAAATTTAGAAACACCATACTGGAAGATGGATTTGAGGATGAACTTTTTGAGACCCCGCCCCTGGAAGTGAACGTGGTCGACAAGGAGGAGGCTCCCGCACCTCAGGCGCTCGAGGTGGAGAAGAAAAGAGTGGCACAGCTCTCCAAGCGAGACTTTGAGACGATGTTGAGCATGCATATGCAAGGAAAGTCGGCGTTAGAGATCGCTACATCTTTGAACTGTAGCAAGTGGTGCGTCTACAAGCGCCTAACAGAGATGCTCAAGGATGGGAGAAACTGCATCCCTGATGAGCGCAAGCGTGGAAGGAAGCCCAAGGAATATGAAGAAATTTCGCATAAGCTCCGAGAGATCGTGCATGATGATAACTCCCTGAATATGAATGGAATTCGTCAACGAATGCTAGCCGAAGGTTTCGAGATGAGTAAGCCTACGCTATGCAGACTCCTCAGCCGCCCAGGAATAACGAGAAAGAGGCTGAAGCGAGTGACCATCGATAGCACCCTTCCAAGGATTGTGGAGGCGAGGAAGAATTATGCACGCGCCCTCGCTAATGTTCCAAACTCAAGACTTATCTTCCTGAATGAGACTGAAATCAATCTGCATAACTGTCCAAATTATGGATATTCGCCCAGAGGAGTTGAAGCTGTAATCCAGAGGCCTGCAAACCGAGGCAGGAACGTCAGCAACCTCATGGCGATCTCTGCCAATGCGGTAGTAGCCCACAAGGCGCTCTGTGGCTCTTACAATGCAGTATTATTCGAGAAGTTCCTCAACGAAAATGTTGAGAGAATCAAAGCCGTGCATGAAAGGCCGATAGCGGTGATGGACAATGCGCGATTCCACCACTCCAGGAATGTCAAGGAGTTCTTTGAGCGCAACAACATCGAGTGCCGTTACCTCCCTGTCTACTCTCCGGAGTTAAATCCCATTGAAGAATGCTTCTCGTTGCTGAGGCAAGCTATCGCGGAATCACCCCGCCGCCAGCGAGCACTGACGGCATAATGGCTCAGGTGCCACAACTGGTTAAGCGCTTGGATGCCGACCATCAGCTCAAAGTGTTTTATCGCCATATGCGCAAATTCGTTAACAGGGCGTTTAATGAGCTACCATTCCACTAGTGCTGCTATTGATCCATAGATTGTTTGTTAATGAAACAATTCTGTTTCGATCTCTGTATTTGTTGAGCATAGTGAAATTTTTGCTGATAAAGTGGTTAAACTTCTTTCTCTATACACAAAGAATTTCAGTACAATTCATCATTCATACCACACGAAAAAGACAAAAGGCAACCTTCAAAAATGCATGCATTATTAAAGGAATGCCCTATTTAGTTCCTTATATTCAAAAAAGCAACTATTGAAACGGTTCGCTATAGCTAAGCTTCCTAAGATTTGAAGATGTATAAAGTAAGAAATCCATTGGATGAATTTGTGCAATCAATGGATTAATTTCCGAAATCTTTGGACGTATTTTTGAAATCGTTGGATGCATTGGTGAAATGATTGGATGACTTTGTGAAATGATTGGACTAATTAACCCACGACCCTGTAATTGTGATTTTAATTGAATATGGCTAACTTTCGCTGTTCAAAGTTGCCTTGCTTCAGTAAAATATAATCTAACGGTAGTATTACTCCAATACTACGTATCAGTACGTTTACAGGCATTTTGCGATATTAAGCCCTGGGGCGTAAATTTCGGATTTCACGTGACCACCGAAAAGCTAATACATCTCGTCATCGCCCCGGAGCGTACCGGGTTTTCTCGAAAAGAAGCCCCGGGCTTATTTACGAGAAATAGCATTTTCGAGCCTCAACATTTTCCTCTAAAATACGCCCGGGGCTTATTTTCGAGAAATGCAGAAATTGCAGTATTTTGCCCC
>NIUQ01005671.1:0-10238 GCA_002796945.1 Plectus sambesii
TTGTCCTTCCATGCTGTGGTTTCTGCTCGGCGCACCGGTCGATCTTCAAACCGCGATATCAACTGCAGTTCTTCGGTCGCTTCGGGCACGCCCAACTGAATCGCTCTCCTGGCGAGCATGTCGGCAAACATTTGAATATATTCGAGGTACCAATATTCGACCACATCAATGTTATTCGCAGTGTCCTCTTCTGTTTGCGACTCCTCTTCGACTGTTGCAGCACTTGTGGCTTCGATCGCGTCTTCCGATTTCTCAACTTCAGCAACGGTTTCCAGTTCGGATCTGAATGCGTCAACGATATCGACTTCGACGACGTCCCCAATACGCCTCGAGTCTTCAGTGGCACCTGGCGCTGGAACGTTGGTTATTAGCAATTCTTCAGGTGCTCTTTGCGTTCCATCCATTTCTATTACTTCTTCGGGCGATATTAACTGAGATAGATTACTCAGAGTCGCCTCTTCCTCCTCTGGAATTGTATCCGATCGAACAGCGTCAATTATGTCCACTTCAGAGATATCTTCAATATGTCTTGGGATAGATGACGCCCCAGGAGCATGTACATTGACTTCCAAAGGAGAATGATATTCTTGTGCATCGGGCGACCGTGCGATATCTTCTTCTTCAGCGTTTTTCGACGGATAATCAAAGTGGGACGTTTTCGTTGGTTCAGGCGACATTTCTTCGTCCGCATCCGCGCCGTCAGTCTCGCTCGAGTCGACTGGCGAGTAAGTGGATGGCGAGCGGTAGGAATCTCTCTTTTCTGTCACGTCGTGAGCCGACGGTGATGGCAGCAGAAGATCACCTCTTGCCTCTTCTCTCATTTTGAGACCATCGAGGAAATCTTTTTCCGCGCCAGCTGGAGCGATTACGAGGCGCTCCGATTCGGCGGCGGCGGCTCGTGCCATGACGGCTTCGATTTGCCTCACCTCTTCTTCGCTTAGCGCCGTAGATTCAAGCGCGCTCGTTTGCGAAAGCAAAGAAGAATGTGGTAGGAGCGGTAGTTGGACAGTTTCAGTGACATCTTCCCTTTCGACTA
The DNA here is from genome assembly GCA_002796945.1 of Plectus sambesii. Taxonomy (NCBI): domain Eukaryota; kingdom Metazoa; phylum Nematoda; class Chromadorea; order Plectida; family Plectidae; genus Plectus; species Plectus sambesii. Next base: position 1,037 of record NIUQ01005671.1, read on the forward strand.
TCTCGTATTCGTCGCTAGTTGTCGGCGACTTACGTTCAGGATATTCCGTTTCAGTCGCTCCAACTGCGGCTGCTCTTGAGATGACACTTTCAATTACTCGTCTTTCTTCTTCTGATAATCCGGTTAGGTCAACAGACGGTTGATCAGGAAGATAGCTTGATTTCGATTCGCCTTGGACATCGGGATAGTCTAGCAGTTCTGGCGACGATGCAGAATCGGCACTTTCCGTCTCTTCGGAAACGGTTCGTTCAGGATGAAGAACTGGTCGATGAGAATCTTTATCTTGCTCTTCAGTTACCTCCTCAATATTAATATGCTCCCCGGAAGACGTACTGTCGGCACCTTCTGTTTCCTCTGAAATGTTCCGCTTGAAGCGAATCGCCGGCTCATCGGCTACAGATTCGGCGGTCGCTGGCAACAAGTCGTGAATGTCGGATGGTCTTTCTGAATCAGTAGTTTCCTTTATTTCTGCTGCGCTCGTGTCAGTCATGGCATCCTCCAATAGCGACGTCACGTGCTCTTCGTCGTCAAAGGCTAGATTTGTGTGACTCAAAGACGCTTCTGCTTCTGTTCCGCTGACGAATAGCGGTTGTCGTTCGCTTGCCGGCAGTGGAGGCGGCGTTGAGGCTACGGAAGAAGACAGTCTTTCCTCTTCGTTGTCATCGGCTCCTTCAGTTTCTTCGGACGATTCTCTCTTTTTGAGCAAGTTGCTAGAGGTCTCGGCTTCTAGTTCAGTTTCTGCGAGAGTCTGTCGATCGGCTTCTGTCAGAGTAGGCATAGTGATATCTCGGTGCACGTCCTCATCTTCCACAGTCAGTTCTGTGTCTTCATCTGCGCCTTCAGTGTCTTCCGAAGATGCTCTTCTTTGCGGCGCAGGAGCCGACTCCTTCAACGCCCTCTCTATGACGGCTTGAATTTGCTCTCTCTCTGGCGTTGTCAGATCGTCAAAGTGCATCTCTGAACTTGCATCCGTTTGTCTTTCAGCTACTTCATTTAGTGGCTGAGATGTTTGAGAGATGTAGCTGACACCTGATGTTTCTGGCCTTGTCACAGGAACATTCACGTCCTGCTCTTTGAATGATATCGAAGTTGGGCCACCAGACTCTTGAGCGGCTCTATTCAAAACCATCGATATGTGCATCAGTTCTTCTTCCGTGAGCTGCGAATTGTCAACTGCAGCCGACAGCGGCGGCGGCGGCGGCGTCGAAGCTAACTGATTGGGCGTCGCCGTATTAGCGTCGGCGCCTTCCGTCTCTTCTGACGATGAACGCTCGTGTCGCTCAAAATAATCTCTGCCATCTTCACTCCCGTGCCCATCTCTTTCACTGACATTTACTGCCGAAGCAGTAGAAGGCGCAGGAATATCTTCACCGAGTTCATAATTATTTGCTTTCATCAAAACTGACAGAATCTGTTCTCGTTCGGGCGTCGTTAGCTCGCTTAAATCTATTTCCGGCGCTGTTCGAGTCGAATTAAAAGTTGTGTCATTCGCTGCTTCCGTCGTTCGAGTGGCAGCAGCACCGTTCAGCTCGGCCGCTCTGGCATTGATCATTTCAATATACCGCCGCTCAGCCTCAGTCAAGTCGGCCAAACCCATTTCGGCGCCATCACTTGCTTCAGCAGCTTCTTCGGCAGTCTCATCAGCACCTTCGGTCGCGTCTGATTCGGAGCGCTCTGTCAGTTCCCTTTGATATTGAGAAGCATTTTCTTTTTCGCTGGCGCAGAACATTTCGAGATCGACAGCACCTGAATGCGCCGCGATAATAAGGGCGGCGCCATCAGACGTCGGCGCTTCCATCTGAGCCACACGCTCCTCGTCGGTCAGACAGCTCAAATCGACCGAAGGAAGTTCCCGAGCAGAAGCCGCCGGCAGCACGCCAATAGTTTCGTCATAATCCGTCTTGGCCGTTGATTCATCGACGCTTCCTCGTTGTTCAGTCAAGTCGCCCGCACGGAAACGTATCCTCGTTTGTAGTTGATCGGCGATGGGGGAGGCGACGCGCTCTCGAGTTTCCTGCGCGCTGGTATCGATCAAAGGCACTGGTGGAGCTAACGCCGCGTTGTCGCCGTAGTCCTCGTCGCCGCCGTCGTCGACGTCGTCGTTTGGCGGTCCAATCTGGCCACCGGCGGCGTCTTGATCGATACTTCGTTCGCCGCTCGCTACCCGATCACCCGCACGTTTGTCATCGTCGTCCGCCAATTTCAATTCGTCGTCGTCGTGACTCTCGAGCAATTCTTCATTTAACACGTCCGTATTGTCCACATCAGTCAGAAGAGATTGCGCACCAGCGACTACTTCGGGCTCAGCAATAGTTGCTTTCTTCTCGTCAGCACCATCATACTTTGTATTCCACTCCACCTGTTGCTCTTGTTGGGCTTGATCAAATTCATCCCGTTTTAGAACTAAAATAGCTTCATCCTCGCGTTCTTCATAGTCGTCCAGTTGTTGTTCGTCGGAGTAAATATCGTCTTCTATTTCAGCGTCGATCTCCACTGGATGATCCATTTGAAATGTCACGCGTCTCTTGAGGAAATATTTCCGCTGAGGCGTGTCACCGCTAGCCGCGTCGACCGACCCGGTCCGTCGACTCACGGAAGACGGTTCTTCCTTTTGTGTTGCATTAGAGTCATCTTGTATTGATCGACGATCAGGCACATCATATTTGCCAGCGTCCATAGCTTCTTGTTCAGCTTGATCTACAAATTCTTCAAACGTTGTTTGTTCCCACCATTCAGTGGCATCCATGGGGGGATTTTCAGGCGACTGATCGTTAAGAGCAGAGTCATCTCCGCGGTCTGATGGTCGGTCGTCGGTCGGTGGGAGCGCTGACGTCGTTGGCCGTATTGCTTCCGGAGGGACAAAGTAGGGAGAGTGTCTGTCGATGGAGGTGGGGATCGGTGGCGGCGACGGCTCGCCTTCCGACTCAGGCAAGTCGTCGTCTGAACTCGGCGGCTTGTATTCGTAGTAGCCATATTTATGGTCTTCATCCTCTTCACCTTCCTCTTCTTCGTCTTCGATTTTTTGTTGATCTTCAGCCTCTGCCGCTTCACCAGCTTCCTCTTCACTCGGCTGAGTGGGAGAGAATGACGATGACGGCTCTTCCGTCTGAAACGCTACGCCTTTCTGATAGTAGTCGGGCTGTACTGCTTCGAAGTCATCAATGACAATCGCCTCGCTCATCTGCACGTCTTCTACATCGGTCTTTCGTTCATCCTCTTCTTCCACAACCACTTCCATGCTCTCGGGCAATTGGGCGGCGCCTATGGCGCTTTGTTCAGGTGCGGAGCGAGTTGGCGAACTGCCACTAGCTCTGGCGAGGACGCTTTCAATATGCGCGCGTTCCTCTTCGCTGAAGGCGGTGAGATCGACGGAAGGCGGCTGAACGACGACGTCCAATGGGGGCGGTCTAGTGGTGCCGACGGTGAGACGATCGAGATCGGTGAACGTGTCGAGGTGAACGCTGTCAACGAGCTGCTGAATCTCGCCAGTTAGACTGGCAATCTCGTACTGCGCTTGCTGCCGCTCATCTTCGCTCAGAGCCGACCTGGCCAGCTCATCCATCGGCGGAAAGGAGCCGGAATCGCGGCGAGAACTTCGTTGTGACGACACGATCGAGCCTGCAATTTGTATCGCCGATTGAGCGTTGTTCCGGGTTTTTCGATTGGAAGCCTCAAATGCTACCGACGTTGCTCGAAAATTCGCCCCCCCCCCTTCCCCCCATGGGAGCCTGTTTTCAAGCGGCTGAAAAACAGTTCTTAACGACTATGTTTTAGTTTCTGTGACTAGAGATTTCGAGCACCGAAGCGTTGCGTCTAATTTCAAAACTTGCTTAAGTTGAAACTGTTTTTCAGAAGATTCTTTACCGCTTCTTGAAAATTTACTACAAGATGTATGTTCGAGAGAATCTGGTAGCCCATAAGGATTAGCATTTGGTTTGAACTTTCAACTTTTAGTCGGTGGGTTTCCATTAAAAAAGCCCTATAAAACATATTTTTTAATTTTAAATCGCATCACTGCGAGCATGAATGAAAGCGATGATGAAGACAATCGGGCCCTGATAGATTACTCATAGTTTCAGTCAAGGTTGCTTTGCTGCTGCAAAAAATCGATTCTCGCGAGGATATCAACTATTTTTGTCGGCAATAGTTCTTTAGCACACCCTGAATTATCCAAGGCCAGCGCAATAATCTGTCGTGAAAATAACCTGGACGACAGGTCGCAATTTCCGTGCTGTGGCATTTAAACTTAAATAGACGCGTTTGTTTCACTGGCTTGCAAAGCAATTCATTACTGGACAAAGCGCGATTGAAGCGAATGTGAATGAACTCCAAGCTATTGCAGGGGGATATTACTAATTAAGCCGCTGGATTGACTGAAGGAAACAGAGATGATTGCGTCATTGCGAGCGCATGGATGTGTCAGCATTTCGTTAGCGATATAAATCAGAATATCTAGCGATAGCAGAGACGAAAAATTTCGTCGAGAGCATCTTTTCCTTCTACCTTTCATCATATTTATATTTTACGATTGACTTCAATCCACATTTGCTGAAGTTACTTGAATGCTACAGAAGTTTATATAACGAGAATAGGCATTTTGGATCCTATTTCATTTAGACCTAACCTTTTTTAAGTGCCTCAATAAAATCATTAGCCCAATTGCTAAATTCCAACTAAGTTTGCGAAATTTTAATTTCTTGTAAAAGTTCTGCCAAAAATAGGTTTAAGATCGCGCGCCTATTATTTTTACCCTACGCTTCCTGACGTATTTCCAAAAAAATTGACAATTCTTGTCCAAATTTTTTATATTAATTAATATTAAAAGGCTTATAAAGAAACGCGTCGCTTGCGCTTACTTTTCAGAAGAATCGGCTTATAAGAAACTCCGACAAACTCCTAGGTTGACAAGGTAGGAAAAGACTTCAGTTTTTGCCGAAAGTGAATTATTGATTGAAATACTCGTCTATGTACACATTTACTGAGAAATAAAAATTATCAAAACAAATTGAACCATTTCACTCTCAAATTCTATAGAGATTTAGCGCATCGCGTAACGAGGGGAAAACAACGCTTCGCTACTTGGCAATAGTCGCGGCAAAATTGGCTTTCTAAATGCAATAGACCAGCCAGACCCCAGTCAATTTGAGCTCTAGTAGGTAGCGGTCTGCAGTGTGGCAATAGTGCGGCTTCCTGCTCCTCATGTGACTACCTCCGAAACGCTTTCATGTGATTCGCTTTATGAGCGTCTTGCGCGGCAACGCATAGCTCCCTTTTAAGGCATTAGTAGTTTATGAATAAATTGATGCATTCATAGAACGTATCGGAGAGGCCGAGCTCTGCTCAAGCTATCGGATGGTTCTCGCGTTGTCGCATATACTCAGTAGGGGTTAATTATGGTTTACCGAAAAAGAGGTGCATTTTTATAAAATGCCCCAAAATAGTACTTAATTAAGGCTTCTTTTAGGCCAAATTTAGCCCGTCAGCGACTGCATTTAAGAAGCGTCACGGCTCAAAAGTAGGACATGCTTTTTTCGGCGTATGCTTCGATTCCGCAGCTTTTTTTAGCGAACAAAATAACCTACAGCTGAGCCGCTGGATTAATCTTTGATCGCTATAAATTTTTTTGCTAACATTTGAGCTCTCCTTGTTCTCATCCGGAGAAGGCGCCTATTAACGTGAATATGAACAGACGTTCAATTCGGTAAAAGAGAACGTTAATTTCTAATTCATTTGCGATGGGACTGATTGCAAATAGGGAGCGCGGATTGAGTCGCAAAATAGGAACCTTATCGCTTTGGTCGCGCAGAGCCAGATAGCATGTCCACGCTTCCTAAGAGGGTGTTTATCCAATTTAAACAATATTGATGCGCATATGTAAAGCATCGCAACAGGAAGAGAGCAAGGCGAGCGGCCGCGAACGATGAGCGCAAAAAACGAGGGTGGTTCAGTTGAAAACAATATTGCGCAATATACTAAGTTATAGAGCAGCTTTGTTTTCACTTGAACCATCCTCGTATGAACGCGAAAGCTGAGCGCGAGATATGGACGCGAGTATGTAATGAAAACTGCAAGCAACTGTAAGTAACAGTACCGTAAGGGGAGTGGAAGCCCTCGGATTCGGCTCGTCGGACAACGGCGTCGATGATTGCTCGCTCATCTTCGGACAGATCGTCCACGCTGATCGACGAACCTGCTCGCGAGGGCGGTCGATCGGAGCCCGCGATCGAAGGTGGCGGCGCCATCGTCACCTCGATAGCTAAAAGCGGCCATACATAGACGTCGCCGCTCTGCTTAATATCGATTCGCATTCACACATAGCTGGACAGGCGGCGCAAAACGAGAGGCTGCCTAATTTTTCGATAGTGCCGACCCCTTACCACTTTTTTCATAAGCGCTACGAATGGAAAACAACGTGTTTTCAGAGCGAAAATGTGGCCAAAGAATCCTTTGCGACAACCGAACGGAGTGTACAGTCCCACGCGTAGGACACAACGACATGCGCTGATCACTCTCTCCGCGTAAAAAAGATAGGCGATCAACTGATGACGAGGTATTGTTGATGAGGACGCAAACGGACAAAACTGACGCACTACACGCAATAATTCGCAATAATCAAAATGCTTCTCAATATAAACGGCCTGAGATGCGCTCATTTAAAAACGCATGCCCGTAGCCGTCCGCGCGTTGTCCGCCATTCAACTTTTATTCGCGAACAGAATGAAAAGTTAGCGCTGTCTTTTCCGCCGCACCTACGAGCTGGACTGTTTATGCAATATGCGACGTTTGCGGAGGGAGGAGCGCAATTAGTTGATCGAACGACTACTACGACGTAAACTGTGTGGGTAAATTTCAGAAAGCGCTGGACAAGAGCCAATGGAAATGGGCGGTAATATCGGAAAATCTCAAATATGTCGTTTATGGCGCGATATTTTTTAAAGATTCATTGATTGAGAAACATTCATGTTTTCGACACGCAACCAGAGTCCTGCAGGCGGCGGGCCCGCCTACGCCCAGGCTGTTTATGCTTGAGTTGGCCAGTCGGTCGGGCCAAACCGCGCACTAGCTAGAATCGAACCGCACATGGAAGCAGCTATAGCTCCGAATGATTCCCGAGGCGTAAGGAACTCTGGCGCAGCATGCTCGTGACCAGATGCAACGCGAGCTTCTTTCCTTTTGGGATCACTCAATTAGCTTTTAGAAAACAAACACACGAGTAACTTGGGAGTGGAGCCATAAAAGTTATACTATTTCACATTTACAAGCGCCCGCAAGCTGCGCACGGATCGCTGGACACGCGCGATTTCTCCGCTAAAGAGTAATCCTGACATCTGTTTCACAATTTTTGCAGTTAAAAATTCAGCAGCAGTGTTAACACGCGATTCGCGTAATTGGCACTTAGTAGTAAATTTTTGCGAGCGATCGATGCCAAGCGCCCCACAATCCCATTACGCATTCGCTCAAAGCGCAATAAACTGTGATCAGATGAACCAATAAAACTGCGAACCGGCCATAATTATAACTACGAGAGGCTGCCAATTTTAGCGGCCAGTTTTGCAGATTATAAGCTTTACAAAGTTTGTGGTACAAAGTTCGATTATCGATATGAACGCTTTGTAGACATTATCTATGTTTGGTTTGTTTGTCGATATTCGTGGGGGTAGCTGGGCAAACGCCACTACATCAACAATATATATTCGCAAGAATTAATAATCATCAAAATTTGAAACCTCCAAAAGTGAACGCGATATAAAACTGCAAAAGTTATGTCCAGATTTTAACATTTAACGAGCTGTTCGCCGCATCGATTTAAGCAGCCGGGAAAAAAGCGCGTTCCGTTGAGCGGGCTGAATAAGAAAGTGCGCGGGTTAGGATTCGATCAATGCGCATTGTCTCGCGATCTAAAACGTGGCAGCGAACCCTATCCCTCGCCTTCCTTCGGCAGGCTTTTGTTGCCAGAAGCAGAAGCTCACCGCAATGGAATTTAGCATTCATTCGTCGCGTCCGCCAACCAGCCGCCGTTCGAGCTAATTAATTCGTCTCACCCAACGCACGCCATGTCAGTCAGTCGGTCAATGATAGCTTCCGGTCACCAGACGTGGGCGCGCAGTTTGCTAGTCAAAATACACTCTCTGCGTACAAGGTTTAGCACTCATCGTAATTCAGTGTTGCGAAATCTAGTTTGCGCAGGATTTAAGATTAAGCTGTATTTTCATTCCATGCCATATTATCGCGCTCTTCACTTACTTTCTGGCAGTGAATCCATCTGGACCAAGGGGTAATAACCAGAAGAGTAACGTTCCTCCTCGCTTAAATCGGACACAGGCGGCTGAGAAAGCAGTGGTGACGGCCGATGGGGCGACAGCCGGCGAGGATCGCTAATAGAAGTTCTGGCGGCCTGCTCGAGCTGCTGAGCCTTGAGCATCACCTGGTGGATCTGCTCGCGCTCGGCCTCGCTCAAACCGGCCAGCTCCGGTAGTGGGCTGGCGCACCGGCTGCTGAGGGCGCTATTACCGCGCGAATCGGTGCTGTCGGCCGCCGCTTTCGCGTTGACCGCCTCGATCGCCGCGCGCTCTTCGGCCGTTAGCGACGACACATCAGCCAGCTCACCGGCGGTCGATGACCGCCGACTCGATGTATTAGACGAATCGCCGCCCCAGCCGCCGACGAATCGTCGCAGCATGTCGCTCATTTTCTTGTAGAATCAGTTGAAGAAAATAGAGAAAGGCGCAGTCGTCGTTTCGGCCGCAGAAGAAACATCAACAATAAAAAGTAGTAGAGAGCGACAGAACGACTCGCAATTGGGCCGCTGGAAAAGCGAAATGGAGAAGTCAAACGGCACCGCGTAGGTCGGATCAGTCATGAGGGGGGATGCGGGCGCGAATGGTTGATGCTGGCGGGCGTCTTCTGGGGCCACACAAGCGAGGCTAGTTTCCCACTGTCCGTTCTCTCTTCGCTCGTTCCAGCTCGACGTCCGACAACGGCGACTCGCGCGACAATCAATAGGAGGCAGCGAGCCTCGGCGAAAAACGCACTAGCCTGCATGCGCTCCTTCTGCCAGCCTCAATCGATCGATCGCCTTCCTCCATTCCGCCGCCGCTCTCTGATTGACTACCGCGACTCGGTAATGGTAACGTATTGCCCGCAGCATTTTCATTCTCGTCTCTTGCTTCATGCGTCATAAATCTTGCAGTTACTTAATTAG
>NIUQ01005672.1:0-10230 GCA_002796945.1 Plectus sambesii
ACTGCTGCCACTGCTGCCACTCCGGCGGCTGTAGCTGGAAGACGTCAAGGTTTGATCGAAAATTCTCCTTCTGCTGCGCCTTTTGCAACTCGTGCGACTGCTGCGACTCCGGCGACTGCCGCGACTGCTGCCACCCCTGCTACTACTGCTACCAAAGCTACTGCCGCAACTCCGGCGACTAAAGCGACTGCCGCGACTGCTGCGACTCCGGCGACTAAAGCGACAGCTGCTACTGCTGCAACTACTGCAACTAAAGCTACTGCCGCAACTGCCGCCACTCCAGCGACTGCTGCTACTCCTGCGGCTGTAGCTGGGCGCAAGAGACGTGCTGCCACTGCTGCCACTCCTGCGACGGCTGCGACAGCCGCCACTCCGGCGACCGCTGCGACGCCAGCGACTGCTGCATAGGTCATTACGGTCTAAACGAACGACGCCATTTGACTGACCTCAGTGCCATTTGTCTCTCCATGTCAAAAACCATAACATGTAATATGTGTATGTTGAGATAAAGATGAACCTAAACGAGTGAACTTCTTACAGATAGTACGAACAGCGTTACGGCTCTTCATATCGCCGATGTCAGTGTCTGACAGAAGAAAAGAGCAGCGCGCAAGATATTGCTCAATCGCCAGCATTTGGCTGCCCGGATCGGGACTAGCGAGAGTTACATTAGTGGAATATAAAATCAGGACTAGTGAGTGATTCTTGGACCAACCGAGCTAAACATTGCGTTATAAATTCGCCACACAACAGAATGACACGGTACATCAAGCGGAATAAAGATACGGTAGTTGCATGAAGCAAAATTTGCGATATAGTTTGCGCCTTACGTTAGGTTTAGTCGTGTTTTCTCCAGTTAAAACGCAAGCAATTCTACGTCATGTTTGAAAGCCTTTGCATGTACACGTTCCATAAGAGGCACTATTTTGTTATTTTGAACTTCCCACAGCACTACGCCTTCTCAATCAGACGTCATAAACAGGTACTACAAAAGCTCGCTGTTACCGTATTAAATTTTATTACCGTAATTGGACAAAATCGATTGGTCCAAGCACGAAAATAAAAAAGCGCGCTTTAATTGCCTGTTGCGCAAGCAAACTGGAGATGTTGTTTAAATATTTGAGAAGAAAAAGTTTTAGGCCAATCTTTTTTTCTTTCTTGCTGCCGACCGTTTTTGCGCAGCTTCAAAAATGAACAAGAAGGTGAGAAAGGTGACCAGTTACTTCTCTGTACGCAAGCGATTGAGCGAGCACGAAGACGACGACGTCATCGACGGATTGGGCAAACGGTTGAAGACAGACGCCCGCATCACTGACGATCATCCGGATCAGTCTGTGCCAAGTGCTTATGACAAAGAGAACGTCGATCGTATGTTTTTCGAAATATTTGTATCATATTTGACCTCTTTCTGCTTGGAAGGCTCCAATTAATGGTTGGTAAGATGGGAATTCATGTGACGATTTATTCAAATCCACGCGACTATATCTTTAGCGCGCACTGCGACGACGACGACGACACCCAGGAAGCGAGCTGGCAACAAACTGCAGCAAAATGGAAAAGCGACGGCAGCCGTCCATTCCTTGATTCTTCCTGATAAGCCGTCTGATATCGGCGCATTCTCTCGTCTTCCACCCGAAATGGTCGTGTACTTTTTCGGCCAGACCGAAAGTAAGACTTTTTGAAGGTCACTGCATACTGGCTGTTTCTTTGCTCGAATAGAGTATTATTTTGTGTCTGAGAGAGCAACTAACAAAGGTAGGCGAGTTGAGCTTTCAGTTTTATTTTCTGTTCGAGTACAGCGAGTGATGCTGGCAGCAATGATAGGATTTGTATAGCTCGATATTTGACAGCGCTTTGACACTGGAGACATTGATAGGGTGGAGCTGCTTAGGCTTACGTAGACAAGATGTTCAGTTCAAAAATGTGAAACACGTCATAGAATGATGGCACAATCGCTACTATAACTTTACCCAATAGAAATATCTTAAATTGCTCACATTTTAGTCCGAACGCTAGTCACGCTGTCGTTAACGTCGCACAGGGTGCGCGAACTTCTTCTCGCCTACGTCTCATTAGGCGAAGGGCGCAGACGCTTCTCAAAGGAAACAAAGGCTGACATCGTCGACGCCGACAAGTATACCGCCCGCGATTCCTTCACCAACTGGGGTTCGCTCCTTTGCTGTTTCCATTAAAATTTTCACACGCTTATTAGAGTGTATGAAGGGTTACGAAATAATGTATCTTGCGCTTTGCAACGTGAGAGCCATTCCTAATGCAATGTTCAAAATTCACGCCGTAAGCACGCAATTTATCTGAAGTTATTTTTGTTTAACATGTGGCATACATTAACGTCTTTCAACTTTTACGATACTCACGGTACATAACGTTTGCGTGATTAATCATAATAATAATCATAGTAATCATAATTATAATGCTTATTGCGCAACAGATTCTAAATGTGTATCGTTTAGGGTCGCTGTTCAAGTCGTTGACCTGTGCTTACCCAACTTGCAAACGAATCGAAATTGTGCAGAAGTTCTACATAAATGTTGGTGGTTGTTATCCGTCGTATAATATCAGCAAATCAATGCAGTTGCAGAATCGCGTCGTTGACAATAAAGCCGGCTGGGGTCGTCTCTTCCTTAAGGTACGCTCGATTTTTATTCCAGCCATTTCAATTATTTTAACATTAATTTTCGCTCGTCTTTATATTACATTTGTGGCAGAAACTTTCGAAAATGCGAAATGAGAGCGCTAAAATAGGCTGACAGCATGGTCTGTCTCGCATTACTTTGATAGAACATGGAACGCTTCACTTGTGTACAAGTCAGTAACGGCTTCATGTCTTCATTCCATCGCCACCGCTCAGAAGAGTGCGCAACTTGAAATGGTTTCTGAGTAGTAGCGCACGACGGACGTATTTTCTTACAAACGCATTGACTATATGCATTGTGTTAATTAAGCTACCGTATACCCTAAGGAACTAACTGTTCCATCAAAAGTACCGTAACACCGATCTTAGTATGATCAAAACGGAAAATTTTCATTGCAAATGCTCAGTGCGTTAATAGATTAGAACGTACGTTTTTTTCAGATGACGACCAGCTGGGATTTCGGCGAGTGCGCCAAAGTGTTAAACGCCGTGCTTCAGTTCGACGACGGCCTCCTTCAACGCACCATCGATCTTGTGCTAAAAGAGCCGCTGGGTACGAATGGCTTTTCATATTTCCTTTTATCATGTCTCCTTGAAGAAGAACGAATGTATGGGATTTTTATGATTATGTGATAGTGTCATTTACTTTTGGCGACTTGCAAAGCACTGGAATGCGTTTGGCTTGCTCCATTGGTGGCTTCCTGTCACCATATGCTCAAGTTGTTGTGATTAAAGAAAATTTAGCTCGTTTTTTAATTGAACGTTCAGTTGGCATGGAGACCATAATGTTTCGCCTCGAGAAAGTGAGAGTGGAAGCATTAGAAGCGTACGTTTTCGGGTAAATTATTTTGTGGCGAAACCAAGACGGCTGCTTTTTCTGGAGATAAATTTTTTCGATCGATGCATATACCATGCTCACTTACATAACGACACTTTAAATGTCGAGCTTAGTGAATAGAGAGTGTCGTTATTAAAGTGGAAAGGATAAATGGACGAAAGAAATAGGGACGCGATAGCCTGTGTATTAAAATACAGTCTATGTTGTGTATAGGCAGCCGAAAGGAAGACGAGATGCGCGTGCGGGAGACGCTGCGCGCCACCTTCCTCGACCACAAGTTCGCCGACGTGCGCGATTTCCCCTTCTGGATCAGCGCCCTACTGCGCACTCGACGCACCGTCGAAGAGCAGGCTCGTCTCCTTATGCTACTCTACGCTCCTACGCGCGTCGTCGATGAAAAGAGTGCGTCTGTCGTTCTAAAAGCTGTTTTTGGAGTGTTTGAATTGTTTTGATCCCTTTTATTGTATTCTTGTTTTTCAAGTAGATGTTGGGGGAGGCGTCGGTGCGGTTGGGGCTCTGTGAGAGGGGCTTATTCAGCGACTAGCGTACTTTCAATCCACAAATACACGAGAGCGGTAGAAACTTAACTGCTCGACAGGAGTACGACAAACCAAGTGACTAATTAAACTAATCTTAATCGATCACTGTGACTGCACGGTGTGACAGGAAGCGGGTTTATTTGTGCTAAGCCAGAACGCGGACTTTTAGCCGAGATCGACTGGAAGTCGTTGTGCGACGTGGCGGTGACGACGCTGAGCGATGGACAGAAGCGCGTGGCGCCGTTCGCCACCGCCATCAACGCCCTTCTGCTCACCTCCAGCCACAACATCCGCGGCTATCAGTGGTGCGAGCATGAAGTCTTCGCCATGATCGAAGAAGTCACTAGTATGTTGTTTGTTGCTTTCTTGTCTTATTTACCTGAAGTCATTGTTGCGGTAAAAGAATATATCATTTCCACTTTAATAAGGGAAATTTTCCAAACTAAACAGGACACTTTCCGTATTAATTTGACATATACATATGTCCTGTTTGGTTTGGAAAATGTCTGAATTGATTTTGGAAAATGTTCTTATTAAAGTGGAAATGGTATAATGCGTTTTGGCGCATGTCGACTTTTAAAGGATTAGGGGAGGAAGTTGAATCGGGTCAATTTTACTGCGGGGATAAGTTTGATTCGTTTAAGCGTTGCCTGAGCCGTGGGCGCTGGACAACTTCTCGGCGTTGATGCTCTTCCGACCGGCGCTGGGCCCGATCGCGCTCGTCTCGCGCTGTCTGCACACCTACGAGGTCGAGGCCGGCCAGATCGTCAACACCATGAAAACCGTAATAATATTCTTTTATTTGCACTGTGTAGCAGCCTTGTAGTAATGGGGAATCGGTTAAAGCGAGGGACTTCTACGCGGAACGAATGAGGTGAACCATAATGAGGAAGTACGGAGAATAGTAAGTAATAGAACAGAGACGGAACTCTAAAAGAGAACGAGGGCATAGTACGAACATTAATCCAGCCTCTTAATAGTGTGCGTTCACTCAAAGTGAGACAATGGGCCGGTTTCATATAGCTTATGTAAGGCATAATCGTACTTTGCGCGTATTCTTTAGCATTTTGCAATAAGTAAGACTTATTAAAGTACGGGATATGAAACTGGCTCTATGTGTACATTAGTGCACGCTTAGTGATTAGCTAGGAATACAAATCGTCCCATTTTGTGAATACGGCCCAACGGCCTGCGACCTTTGCAGTTGGCGTACCGCTGGCGATTGAGCCCGGCGCTGTCGATGGCACAGCCGCTGCTGGCGACGCTGCAAAAGTTGCCCCTCCTCGACACTCGCCGCATCTTCTACGAGGCCATCAACGCCGCTCGCCAAGCGCGTGTCGCCGATCTCATCTTCGACAACTCACCTAGTTTGTGGCTTTTTAAAAGTTTTTGCAGTTTTAGATATCGACTTAACAGCGCAGGAGATAAAATAGTAGCGTTGGTGCGTGTCGCTTAAAGCCATTTTATACGTATTATTTATATAAAGTTGCAGTTATAGTAACAATATCGAAGGATATAATGAAAATATAATGTAGTAGTGTATACGATGTATGTAAGAATAAATAATAATCTAATTGTGGAAATGTATAGATTACGCAAAAGTATCATACCGTATTTCTTCGAATATTCCCTCCCACAATAGACGCCTCTTTTGCCTGTTGAAATAATCAATGCTCATTGCGTTTATTGGAAGATAAACGGTATGTGAAAAACTCAGATTTAACGCAGTTGGCTATCAAAAGACTGTCTTCAGATACTCGTCGAGAACTGCAGGACGAGAATAACTCTGCCGCGTACTTCGCGCCGGTGCTGAATATGCTGCTGCCGCACATTTGAGTCAACTTTAAGTCAGCTGAAGTCTACTTAAGTCAGATTACCTTCTCATGTGCACATTAATTGTACTTATTATTAATCTCGTCCGTTATTGAGGACCTTTTCTGACTATTCCTCCCCTCCCATTGTGCCATTATCTGTATCTTCAGGTTTATTTACTGCAGTCGCGGTGACTGTTGGTTTTACGTTTCGTTTTCTGTTTGCTCCTTATCCGCCTGCTAATTCGATTGATTGTCACTCGAACAGAATGTGATCGCCAAAATTGTACCGCGTCGGTTTGTGAGCCATGCGTTTTAAGCTTCAGTTAGGTTGTTGCTTCCGCTTTGTGGATTTCGGCGCGAATCACAATTCCACGCCGCCCGGTTTTAGTTGTTCAGTTTTGTTACTTGTTTCTAGTTATCATTTCGTTGAGTTGATTTAACGTTTAAAGTCCTCACTGTACTCGAATACAATTGAACTGTTCTAACACTTGTTTCATGCAGTACACCCGCGATCTTAATGCCCATTTGAATTAATAGCATAGCAATTGCTGCTACTTTATCAGACGCTGTCGGTCTGAAGCACTCTGAAGTCAAAAGACAGTCACTTTACTACATAAAAGCAAACAAATTGGCCATAAGCATGTAGAAACGTTAAACTTAAGATCGGATTTTTCTAAGCATCGAGAAACTTTTGGCACAATGTGCAAAAAGTTTTCGGATTTCGATGAAATTTTGCA
This sequence comes from Plectus sambesii, assembly GCA_002796945.1. Taxonomy (NCBI): domain Eukaryota; kingdom Metazoa; phylum Nematoda; class Chromadorea; order Plectida; family Plectidae; genus Plectus; species Plectus sambesii. The sequence continues at coordinate 6,582 of NIUQ01005672.1, forward strand.
TGCTACGATGGTTTAGGGTGAAACTTCCGAAAATAGTGTCGGATTTTTATACAAAAGTTTTCGCTTCGAGATACGGCGGGAAATTTAAATTTGTTTGCTTACAACGCAGAAGTTGTCGAAATCAATATTTTTATATATCAATCGATTGGAAATGATGAGACAAATCTGAATACGTTTTCAAATTAAAAATCGGTGCAGAACCTGAAAAGTTATGCAATTGAGAAAATTCGAGCTTGAGAACTTTTTGGTTTTTTGATTTTTACGGTCAAAAGTTGTTCAGTGAACATAGGTCAAAGTTACCCTAGCATTACTGTCCAAGCTCTGGGCTATCCAACGGCATCATCAGAATTGAATAAAAGATGTGGGCAAAGGTCGCAAATTGAGTCCGAAGGTGGTCCATGCCAAATTTATCAAAAAGTGGGGTACAAAGAAAATTGGTAGAACGCAACCGAAATCAATGTTTCTATATACCATTCGACTAGAAATGATGAGAGGAATCTGATGATGCGCGCAGATTTGTAATTGGCGTAAAACTAGAAAAGTTACGCAAAAAACAAAATATCGCGTTTTTTTGCTTTTTTCAGCTTTTTTAACTTTTCGGTTTTTCAAATTTTTCGGTCAAAAGTTGTTCAGTGAACATAGGCAAAAGTTACCCTAGGATTGAAGCCCGAACTCTGGGCTTTCCAACGGTGTCATAAAAATTGAAAAAGAAATGTGGGCAAAGGTCGCAAATTGAGCTCAAAGTGTCCCACCTTTTGAGGCTCTGTTATTTATGGTTAAAATCGTTTCAATTTACTCGAGTACTGCTGCTCTATTTTCATAGCATTTTTTATCGGCTATCGAGCAATCATTACCCCTACGATGGGCTATTAAACGGCGTTGGTTAGCCATCGATAGCTGACGTTCACTGCTGTCCGTCGACAGACGAATTCATATCACTTTCTCGGACTTTAGAGCATTCTGGTTGCTGTTCACGCATCCGCCTTACTTTAATTCCAAAACCCGCAAAAGATGAGTCACTTCCGATCAAGTTTCCGATCCGCACATGCACAACCTCACAATCTTTTATGGTACCGTTGGATAGCCCATCATAAGGGGATTATTCATTAGATATGCGGGTGGCACATACTTCACAAATAGAGGAACAATACTCGAGCAAATTGAAACGATTTTAACCATAAATAACAGAACCTCAAAATATGGGTCACTTCGGGCTCAATTTGCGACCTTTGCCCACATTTCTTTTTCAATTTTTATGACACCGTTGGAAAGCCCAGAGTTCGGGCTTCAATCCTAGGGTAACTTTTGCCTATGTTCACTGTACAACTTTTGACCGAAATATTCGAAAAACCGAAAACTTAAAAAAGCTGAAAATGCAAAAAACGCGATATTTTGTTTTTTCGCATAACTCTACAGCTTCTGCACCGATTACAAATCTGCGTACATCACCAGATTCCTCTCAGCATTTCTAGTCGAATGGTATATAGACACATTGATTTCGGTTGCGTTCTGCGAGATTTCCGTGTGCCCAATTTTTGATGAATTTGGCATGGACCATCTTTGGACTCAATTTGCGACCTTTGCCCACATTTTTTATTCAATTCTGATGATGCCGTTGGATAGCCCAGAGCTTCGACAGTAATGCTAGGGTAACTTTGATCTATGTTCACTGAACAACTTTTGTCCGAAAAATTCGAAAAAACCAAAAAGTTCTCAAACTCGAATTTTCTCGATTGCATAACTTTTCAGGTTCTGCACCAATTTTTAATTTGAAAACGTATTCAGATTTGTCTCATCATTTCCAATCGATTGATATATAAAAATATTAATTTCGACAACTTCTGCGTTTTCAGTGCATAAATTTAAATTTCCCGCCGTATCTCGAAGCGAAAACTTTTGTATAAAAATCCGACACTATTTACGGAAGTTTCACCCTAAACCATCGTAGCATGCAAAATTTCATCGAAATCCGAAAACTTTTTGCACATTGTGCCAAGGCTCTGAACAAGTTTCTCGATGCTTAGAAAAATTGGATCTTAAAGGCGTATTTCACCACGATTGCGAAATAACTAGTATCTACCGTCACTTACTGATTGCACGGTCGCAGGTACAAGTATGTGTTAACCGTTGAAATAATCTCAAACACTCATTCGCAAAGATCCATGAACATGTTGTTGACTATGGCCGTCTCGTTCCACACCAGCATCTCACCGTTGTCGCACATCTCGGCGTTTGCGCTCATTTGTGCCCATAGCGCTACGAAAGTTATCATGGCGCTCAAAATCTGCAAATGCCTGCTCATATCGGTAATTATGCGGAAACGGTAGCAAGCAGTTGGGTAAATATGGATATATTAAATATTGTAGAAAATGTGAGCAAATTATAGATTAGCGCGCGAGTTGTCGCGAAATGAATGCGCAAAATGGGTGGATTAACACTTAAGAACATGATACAGTTTTTGTGGTGAAAAACTCCTGGCCAGAGTTCTATGTATTGTGACAGGAATATTTAACATACAATCTGAAAGTATAGGTAATTTTGCATGAAATCTAGCCGGAATTATGTCAAAAATGCTTTAATATGATGCCCTTTATTCGACATTCTTTCTTGCTCAACAGTCTGTCTCCAATCCGTGAACTGAACCGTAGCTGAAAATCCATAGACTTACAGCAATGCACGTGGTTCTGTCCATCACCATCAACTTGCCAATGCGAACTCCCCACGACCAGTCATTGACCTTGTGCATGACGTGATCGATCTGAAACTGCTCTCGTTTTGTAATGAATACGGTAGTATATCGCTTTCCTTTAAATAAGGACACTTTCAAATTTAAATCAATAGAGAAGACGTTCTTATTTAATTGAAAAGTGTCTTTATTGAAATGAAAATGGTATGTAGTCGTCGAAAACGTACTCCGCTCTTGATCGACTGGTCGAAGGGGAAGATTTGATATAGACAACACCGCACTCGACGCGACTAAAAGAAACCATGTCTGTTAATGTGACAATGATTAGGAGTTGAAGTAGCATAAATCGCTTTGAGAATCATCAAAATTAAACGCTAATGCCGCATTATCTGTAAAATGATATAATTTTCAGTTAATGATATCACTCATCCACTGATTGCAGCGAAGAGAATTAGAATAAGAGATAATGGTGGAAGATTAGCTCACCTGCTCGTTGAGCCAAATGCCGTGGCGCATGGTTTGTACGAAAGTAATGATCGTAGCCACAAAGAAAACCACGACAATAACGACGAAACCGCCGAAACGCGTGAAATTGAGGGCAGTTGTACAGATGACGGGAATCAAGAAGAGCATAGTGAAAAAGGTAACATCTTCGAAGCATTCACTGACGTCGTCGGTCAGTTGCGCCAATTTTAAATATTCTTGGTAGCACGCACTCAGGTGCTCCACGGAGAGCTCAGCCAGCGCGGCAAACTTTTTCTCATTATCGTGGAACGCCGCCACCATGAACTGGCATACGAGCATGAAAAGCACGGTCGGCAGTGTCATCGCCGCCATGAGAAAGCAAATGTCGATGATGAAGGTGAGCGATGTGCTCAACTTGAAGCCATGCTGCTCGTCGACGTTCTTCAGTCCGCACCAGAAGAACAAAAATTCCACCAACACGCATTTAACTGTCGCCCC
>NIUQ01005673.1:0-10253 GCA_002796945.1 Plectus sambesii
GACATTCATCATAATTCGTAACCCTTGCATTCAACTAAAACCCAAATATGATGAACTGAATGCATCGTTGACGAAATTAAATTCAGAAGTGCGTAATTATCACGACTGGCGGTGTAATTTTTTACAATGTACAAAAATATTCTTCCCATGCCGGGAATCGAACCCGGGCCGCGTGGGTGAAAGCCACGAATCCTAACCACTAGACCACATGGGACTGCGTCTACAAGATTAATGTAGAAGTCCAAAAGCTACAGAAACGTCGTTATAAATCGTTTAATCTTCCATACTTCGTCGCAATAGAATCACACCAACCGAGAATAACTGGAATGAGTAAAGTAAATCATTCAAATTTTCGATCCCTTCTTCATATAAACTTTTAAAAGTTATTCAATCTTAAAGCTATTCCACATAACTGCTAAAAACTTGTGGCGAATAAGCAATTTGAGCAGCAATAATACCCGCACAAGCAATACTGTTTTATGGCTTCCCCTCTCCTGTCTTATGCATCAGAAGTGAGCCCACATCAGTTAAGCAAGCAGAGAGTGCAACCTTGACTGCTTCCTAAGTTTAATATCTTTTCGATCAATTACAAGAAATCGTGTCAGGCACTGGAGCTGGCGACGACTATCTCACTTTTCGGTGCGAAAACACCATTTCTCACCAAAAATGACAGTTGTACCTAGATTTTTATGTACATAAATTGACTGAAATAAGCGCTATCGACTTTCGAAGCAACCGGTCGTATTTCGTCTAAGATTTATTACTACTGATCGACAATTTAGACTACATATACAGCGCTTAGAAAAGGTTTGCAGTACAGTGGAGATCGTTTACACCAACAAATAAGGCACCGGCAGATTATGACCGATATAAACAATATTCGCCCGGTACTAAGGTGGTTGAAATTCGGGATCGGTCAAACCTGAATGTTTTAAGAGAATTATCGTAGTAACCGATATCTGTAGCATTTTCATACTTTCAATACTGTCGATGGAGACAGTGCCGATAACCAAGAATATAAAAGTCATTTCAGCTTTGCGCTGAGAAATCTGGCTACTCTTAAAGCATGTCTGACGTCAATTAGATGAATTGGATTATTTGCCAAATTTTGGTGTAAAATATCTATCATCATTAACATTTGAGTTTTCTTCATAAAGCATGCTGCTGACCATTTGGAAGAAGGATTTGAGGGTGTCCACCCAATGTTTCCGGTCTTCATTATCTCCATTGTAGTAGACGTCAATGAAAAACTGCCGAACCAGTTGCTGAATATTCATTAACGGCATGCCTCGTCTTTCCTGCTTATTATTTTGTTTCCAAATTATTCCCTTTGTGAAACCTAAAACGATCGACAATTTAGCAAAAATACTGACAGGATCAACAATAGTGAAAAGATATTTCATTAAGTTATCGAAATACCAACTCAAATTGCAATCACACTATTGCTATCAGTATGATCTACAGAAAAAAGCTAGAGACCAAATAAAAATGCGGCTATCTTCTTCAATCGCCTTTATTTAAGTCTAGCCAAAGTGGATCATAATTAGCGTTCGAACGGAAGTTATAATCATGCGATAGGTCAACGATATATTCAAACTTCACTGCATATATCTGCAAAATAAGAGTATCAAGTAGTTTGTCTAATGGATCACGAAAGTCAGTTAATGGGAAATAAACAACGCAACAAGAAACTACTGCATCAGACTCGAAGAAGCGAGAAAAATGGAAGAGATAAAGCTATATGACACCTAAACCCTGCAAATGAAGTGGATATCAGGGCAAGATTGAAGTAGGGTTTTGATAGTAATTACATCAAGCAATTACATCAAGCAATTACATCAAGCAATTACATCAAGCCTATATTCAACAAGAATCAAATATTCTTGTATTGACCAGTTGCAGTTGCTTTTACTCAACTTTATCATCCACGGGAGACCATGCGGCTGCAAGGGCACCGCAGCAGTAGGAAGATAAGAGAGAAAGTAGCACACAGACACATGAATGTCTGGACGCAAAGTTTAAACAGTTCCCGCACGGTAAGTACGGTATGTTCCGTCATTGAATTTATACCTGAGCATCAAACATTCGCACAAATACTGCCATAGCTGTAATCTCTTCGATAAGTCATCCGTCATTTGTGAAAAGATGCAACTTCTAGAATCATGTGCTTCGGACAAAAAATAAAAAGTGCTGTAATGTTACGATTGCGCAATGGCTTACTGATCGATTGAAATTTGTATGGAAAAATTCGAAATTAAACTGTTTGCGGCAGCTGAAAAGCTCTATGAAAATCGCTTACACTGGCACTAAAAGACTTGCCAAGAGATATTTGGCGTCCGGAACCTTACTTTGACGTCCTTTCCCACATAGTCCTCTCATTAAAACGGCAGATCCAGCGCCGCATTAATGTCTTCTTCTAATTTGAACAATTGGTAGTTCATTTTGCGTTTATTAATGTTACATTAGCTCGTAAGCCACGTGAAAATAACGATCACTAATCACTAAATGCCAGGTGGACCAAATTTCCGGCCGTTCGATGAGCCTAAACTGCCGGTTGGAGCACCAATGCTACCGTCAGAACCTTCCGACTGTCCATTCCAACTGCCGCTGCTGCCGCTTTCCCATCCACCAGTCGGTCCACTGACGCCGAAATCGCCTCCATTGTTGCCGTTAAATTCGCCAGTGCCGGCTCCCCAGCCGCCATTGTTGTAGCTGCCGGGCGTTGGGTAGCTACTATGGGGGCGACCGTAGCTGCTGCTCTGGGGACGACCGTAGCTGCTGCTTTGGGGACGACCGTAGCTGCCACTGCCTCCCTGGTTGTAATTGTTTGGAGGCGGATTGTAGACACGACCGTTGTTGTAACTTCCAGGCGTCGGATAGCTTCCACTGCCTGCATTGTAACTGCCTGGTGTAGCATAAGCACCGCGTCTGACTCGGAGTCTTAAAATGTATTTTTAATATCTATCTAAATTTCAAACTGAATGATTGGCTCTAGCATACTGCAATCCAAAAGTGACTACATACCCGTCTGTTTGAGAAAAACTCGGTCACCTCAACTATGTGAATAATCAAAGTGTCCGTAACCTCTGTGAGACGTATCCGTACCACCCCTCACCACACTTCCCCCACTGGTCACTTATTTTGCAATCGTACAGCAAATGAAAAATTCAGTGGCATTGATTGTAAGACATTTCATTCAATTTCAAAAACATTTAGGTATTTTCGGAATTTTGCACCAAATTGGTGTGTAGTAAAATATTTGAATAGAAAACGAGCAAAAAAATCTTCGTGCCTTCACGTGCCGGTTGAATATTTCAATTTATAATTTATAAAAACAAAGTTCAGTACCTGTACTCAGCATTTACAGCCAAGGCAGCAAGCGCTAGGAAGACGAATAGCGTCGTTGTGCGGAACATGGCGAATTTTCCCTTCTTGAACAATGGATTTCTTTATGCAATGAACGCAGGAACTGACTCTTACTTAGACGATGTAAAACGCAGAGTATCTCTTTCACTTATATGCAGTTGAAGAACCACTATGGCGAGTCCGAGTTGCGTAGGAAGGATGAGTAATTTCACATCATTCATGCGTAAATGCGTAGTAAAATAACTTCGACTGACCTTACCTGGACCGGTTGTGGCGAACACCAACTCTTAGTGTTTTCTGGTTTTTAAGGGAATTTGGCGAATGGAAGGCATTTGCAACACCTCCTGCGATATTGTGCATCATCGCATTATCAAGTGAATTAAGGAGGAGGTGTCAGTGCAATTTATAGCCTCTGTATAGGTATTTTTAGCCGGTTTAACGAATTATAACTTATTGTTGTCTCAGTCTGGCGCACGGTTTGCAACTTTTTCTAGTTTAAAGTCTAAGATTTCTCAGAATATACTACTATTTACACTAAACTTTAATCTGTCAATATGCATAATTTTGTTTAAGGCAATGCCATAAAAGTTCGCTAATCGAACACGCGTTCAAAGATTAGTTCGATAGTACCTGCGCAAATGCTAAGATTAACCATATTTGGTTTACGCGAAAAGCAAACATGTTATGAATCTGGAATATTGTTTTTCAACGGCATTTTCAGTTATGAGCCTTGGACTAAGACAGACAATGTTTACAGTTTTCATAATAGTGTAGAACAAATGCACTCAAAGTGTGATAGTATTCAACGTTATTTCATATTTTCAAACACCACTCTTGGAATCCAACTGCGAAAATCCTCACAGAATGGAATTTCTGCTATTAGGCAAAAAATAACATAAACGGGCAAAGCCAGCGAGGGCACAATTGAGTCCCATCTGTGAAAATTGCATTTCTATAAATTTCGGGCCAAAGATATTGGATGTTTCCCTCTTATTAAACGACACTGATATCCTCCAATCATCCGAGTTGATCGATGCCGCTGTGTAAACGGTCTGCGCCCTTGATTCTGAATTTGCCTACACCCCTGACAATAAAGATGAATCTTGTTTCAAATCAGTGTACGTGCAGTGAACGGTAGGTATGTGGAAAAGGGAACGGTTCGTATCTGGCGCATCTTACTGGTTTTCAGTAATCGTTGCCGTAATAGTTGCAGTAACGGTCGCGTCTGAGCGTTGTTAGTCAAATCTCTGCCTCTGGTCGTAATAATTTATACCTGCGTCATCGAGCTAAAGTAACAGACGTTGTTCATACAAAGATCGAAATAATAAAATTGCCTTAACCAATTAAGTGAATAAAGGATTAGTTAAGAATATGACAATCTTTTGTACAAAATTGCAAACATTTGCATATATCATGGTGATCTTGAGTTAATTACGACTAAAACACTCAACCGTCTGTGAGAAACTGGATTTATCGCTGAGCAGGTCGCACTCGCGATTTGTACGTGATCATCTGATAAAAGTATGTCGACTCATTCTTCTCTTCTTTCGCATCGGCTGGCTAGTCGTACTTTTCAAGCGGTAATTTTTACGCCTTTTCTACTCGGCTCGTTATATATTTTGTGATATTATTGATACTTTGTTTAATTGTCGCAATTTTATTTAGGGCGAATATCGCGAGATGATATTGCCATCCTACTTCTTGTTGTGTGTAGTGTCGATTCTTTTACCGTTTTATTTTAACCGTTCATGTTATAAAACAAGTAACTATAACATCCAGTCATTCATCAAGTATCTCAGTCTGCGAGTCAGTGCCGCAAGCAAGCGGTTTGTTTGGATTATTGAAGGACCGCTTGCTGAAGTTAGAAGAAAAAGCGTATCGGCATTCGCGTAACATCTGCTCTGCATTACGCATAGATCGCGTCGCGACTGATGAGTTGGTTAGGACGAGCAGCTTTAATTCTTCCCTAAGGGGTTTAAATTTTGAACACAGCTCGCTTGTGATCACATTTTGAATAGGTATGCAACGAAGCGCTACTCCTGTGATTCAGCATTCAACATAAGAATCATACATCGAAATTAGATATTAATGAAAATTGATTATAAGGAGAGTGAGTGAGCGCGCGCTCATATAAACCTATCACTATTTGAAGGTTGGACCGACGTAATAAACCGCAAGGCGAAATCACCTTTCCAGATCGACAAAACTGATTGAAGAGCACTGTCATGAATCAGGTAACGTAATATTAGTAATATTGATGACTTCTTTAGGAAGTGTAAATGTGGCAGGCTTTTATTTTGTGAATGCGAATCGGATTGAGGTCGTCTGCTAATAACATAGTCTCAAATGGGTTTAGAGTAGTATGGTGTAGTAGAAATTTAAAAAGCAATATTTGTCTTAAGTATGTCTATTTGACCCGTTCGATTCCCTACTCTCTTCACTTAAAAATGTTATTTCGTAGTGCTAATAATTTTAAAAGTTAATTTAGCATTTGTTTAAAGCAGTTTTAAAAGTATATTTACTATGAAAAAATCGCCTTAGTTGTACTGATTTTCATATCGACGTGATCGTGTTCAAGAGCGTAGGCGTTTTTAGATTAAAAAGAAGGTGAAAAAATAAATTCATTGAGGACTGATTTGAATCCAAAAAATCACTGTTTCAGACAAGCAAACGGAGTAAATTTGTTTAAAATGTTTAAAACGTGCGCTTAATGTTACAGAGCGATGCGATATGGTGCATGAAGCTGCGAAGATCTGAAAAATATCTTTAAAATTTAATCTGTCTAAGAATGTTTGCATCAAATATATATTTTAAATCATGAACCTTTATATACAGTATTTAAGAATATCTTTCTTAATACTGGCATAGGCCGACGTGATGGCTTCGTCGCCATATCAAAAAAATGAGCCCCTAAAACATGGAGCATGGAATAAATGTCTCCCTTGCTGGCCAGCAGATCATTTAAATAGGAAGATAATACTTCCATACACTCCATTACATTAGTAGCAGTAACTTTATGTTTCAACAGTTTCGACAAGGTGGATCGTACTTATTACAGAGCACCTCTAAGAATAAGATCAAATTAGATTAGGGAATTAAGTCGCATAAGAATATGCGATCTGGCAAGACGAATACTCGGCTGAGAATTTTTTAGGAAGAATTTGATGCAAAGTTTTGCTACAAACCGCCACCAGATGATCGACAGAAGAAGCAAATTAAGAAGGCGGCGCGAAAATGCTACGAACCATGCACCAGCTTTCAATCCTTGTGGCATTACATCGCCAGTTTCCTTCCCATACTGACTTGGCTGCCCGCGTACTCATGGAAAAACGAGCTTGTAAACGATGCAATTGGAGGATTTACTGTTGGAATATTGCTGGTACCGCAAGGTTTGCTCAAATCTAACGCTTCCGTTGTTTGTGCACATTGACCTCTCTTTTTAGGAGTCACAGAAGCAAAATTAAGTTTACCTGGCTTTTCTCATATTAAGAAAGCTGCATAGGTTGTATTCATTGCTGTTCTGATGTGTTTTTGGTTATTGCTGAGTTGTATTTTTATATCGACCTGTAATGTTTAGGAATCGCTTACGCTGTTCTGGCTGGCGTCGAACCTGTCTACGGGCTTTATTCGTCATTCTTCCCGGCGCTGATTTACATGTTTTTGGGCACATCTAAACACTGTTCAATCGGTAATCTTCAACTCCTTACTCGTAAATAAGTATGCGCACGAGTTTTCATCGCTCTTTGATTGAAATCAAACTGAAATCTTACGACTTTGTTTCCCATATTCATTCATATCATCATTTTGAATGTCTCTCAGCAATATTCGCAATTCGAATACTAATACTTCCGCTACTTAATCGTGGTAATAGCTTGAAAGCACACGAAGCATGGCATACACCTATCTTTATATATATTTATAATTTTAATATTACCATCACTTTTAGGTCCCTTTTCTGTAGTTAGCTTAATGGCTGGTATTGCAATCAGGGAAGTTTTACATCCTGGCGAGAACGGATCGTTTGATGATGCTTCAAAACTGCTAAATAGCACTGCGAACGAAACCCAGTCATTAGATCAACTGACACCGATAGAAGTCGCCACCACACTTACTCTCGCAATTGGATTAGTTCAGGTGGGTTGTTATCTTTTGACTTCAAGCATCTCCGCAGCTCTCATTCCCGAAATATGCTTTCCTTGTCGTCGCCGAAATTTCCAATTTTTTCTCCTTTATTGCCACAGTGTCAGATATGGGTACATATAATCACGATGTATGCATTTCCTTGATTAAAAATCATGAGTCATGGTGGCAAAAACTACTTTAATACATCTCAAAGAAATCAAAAATGTATCCTGCAGCGCTTGTATCCCGGTCCTGCGACCGATCGATCGGTAAAATTCAACCGCCGTTGAAATATCAAAAATTCAGTGGATCGTTGCACTGCGAATACCACTTAAATGTGTCAATTATTCACATATTTCAGTTGTTGATGGCTGTCCTTCGTCTTGGTTTCCTGACGACGTACTTATCCGATCAGGTTGTGGCCGGATTCACCACCGCTGTCGCTTTTCATGTCCTTGCTGCGCAGTTGGACGACCTTCTCGGGATAAAGATCCCTCATAGAAATGGATTTGGATACCTTTTCTTCGTACGTTCGCTTCAGTAAATTTCTGGCCCATGCCAGTTTAGATCTGACCTCAGAAAGTCTCCATTCTTATCTTATACTGAGACAGGCTAGAAATTAGTTAATTTTCGAAAGCTTGATGCCACAGACGTTTAAGAATCATAATCCGACTGCCCAGCAACTAATAATGACTGTTCAGATATTATTTTGAAAAACTGAAATATCATTGTGAGAAGAACAGAAATAAGCTTTTGAATTTGAAAAGTTAAAGTCAAAGTAAGATATTATATTTGATGCTGTAGTTAGCAATGATTCACACATAAGCCTGTTGCGAGTAGAAAGCAGGGGATGGCTCATCGCATGCGCGTAGCTACACAACAAAATTGAATATAGTGAGCGACAGAGGTACTGTCATCCTAATCTTAACAAGGCTTGTGAATATCGTAGGCATTCGCCCAGATGTTTTAATGAAAATCGGCATATGGAACAGTTTTGAATGAAGAATTACTCACGGAAATTCAAAGATGCCGGCGCTCTAGCTATGTGCCTCGTTAAAAGAAATGCACACTTTAACCACTTTCAGAATAACCTCTTCAACCTCTCTATAATATCAAAGTATATGTCCTTAACTCTACTGGCTTTTATAATCAGAACGTTTCAGGAAGCATACAGCATTTTATTGGCATTGCCAAGCGCGAATATCGCAGCCGTAGTTATTTCTACGTGTTCAATTGTCTTTTTATTCGTCTGCAAGGAATTTATCAGTCCACTGTTTGAGAAAAAGATTCGTGTTCCCATACCAAGCGAACTATTAGCGGTTAGTTAGCTATTTTATTCACTAAGAATACGAGAGCCAACTCTCGCATCCATTTCATTTTGTTAACTAAAGGATCGTTTGATCCGCAGCCGATACGTACAATACAAAATCTTTTTTAAAATGAATGCGTCCCTGCTGTTTGCTTTTACAAGCAAACAAATTTAAGCCTATTGATAATACAAAAAACACCATCTATTCTTTTTCTACTGCAAGCTGCTTTCTAAAAATTAAATTCAGAATTTTTCCCTCAAAGTTTAGGTGATTTGCAAAAAACACTCAGTAAATTCTTCGACAATATCTCATCTGTAAACGATAGCTAATTAACATTCTTAGACGCTGTATTTTCAGGTTATATTTGGCACCATTATTTCTTATTATCTGCAATTGAATGCAAAGTATAAAGTCGAAATCGTCGACTTTATACCAGCAGGGTTTGTATTTTAATAATGAATTTTTATTGATTACAATTGTTGTGTGCGGTGAAAGAAAATAATATATCATGGTAGGTAATTAATAGCCATAGAGGGATGAACAAAGCCCCTTAAAAAATTTTCGTGTTATAAATTTATTATGTTTACTATTATATCCGACGCTAGCTTTATTCAAACTAATATCAACATGCAACCTCAGCCAAAACCGATCACTAGTTGGCTCATTTTCGTCACCTACTCTACTCCATCATTTTGTCAAATCATCCTCCAGTTTTCTTGGGATGTTGAACTTGACAGCAAATATTACTTTGGCAGATATTAGAAAATATTAAATTGTATTAAATAGCCTCAAACCTTAAGACTGCTCGAAAAAATTTCGACCCTGAACGGAATCTGTATTAATTTTGTATGATTCGCTTGCAGAATGCCAACGCCTCGCGTGCCCCAGCTTGATCTCATCCCTTCACTTCTGAGCAATGCTGTTGGGATAGCGATAGTCATCATCGCCATTCACATCTCCCTGGCCAAAGTCTTTGCCAAAAAACACAATTACCCTATTGATGCTGGCCAAGTAAGATTTCTAAAGNTTGGGATAGCGATAGTCATCATCGCCATTCACATCTCCCTGGCCAAAGTCTTTGCCAAAAAACACAATTACCCTATTGATGCTGGCCAAGTAAGATTTCGAAAGAAAATTAAATGGCAGCCTTTTGCGCCTTCTCTGCACGTTTCATATATAACTGGCCAAAATATAAGTTCTAAAAAATGATCACGAGTTTCAAAAAGCGTGACGCGAGTTCGCGCCACAAAAATTCTGACGGTTACCCTACGACTCAAAAATGATATGATAATGCTTCTGCCAATCGAAAATTTTGAATTCCCTGGCTCGAAATATGAATGATTTATAAGGTCTATGTTTTGCTCTTACATGTTAAGAAATTTAGGAAATATTCGCAGTCGGCATATCTGAGTGTATATGTTCGTTTTTCTCCGTTTACCCCATTTCAACGGCCCT
>NIUQ01005674.1:0-10161 GCA_002796945.1 Plectus sambesii
TTCAGTCTCGGAATGCCGGTGAACGCGGCTTTCGGCCGAATCCTCGAGAGCAACGCTGTCCTTGCTTCAGTTGTTCTTTGTGTTTTTGCTCTTATTTTCATTTCGAGTTGTCTTTTGATATGCGTTTGCGTATTCAAAGTTCTTAAGATCCAATCCGCTGTCTGAAAGCTTCCGACTCCCCGATGTTCTTTTCAGGTCACGTTGATCCCGGCGAAGATGAATGGACGGCCGCTGTTCGCGAAACAAAAGAGGAAGCTGGACTGACTCCGGCTGCTCTCAAAATTGACGATACGTTCGAGCAGACGATCTCTTACAACTGCAACGGCAACTCTAGTCAGCCAAAGACGATCAAGTGGTGGCTGGCGGAACTGATCGACAGTACTGCGCAAGTAGTGATTTCGCACGAACACGATTCATTCAAGTGGTTGCCGCTAGAGGAGGCGGTGACGATTGTCGCCTACGATGAGTTGACGACTCTGTTGCGCTCGGCCGAGCAGTTTCTGCGATCGCGCCGATTGTAATCTGTTTACGTGCTGTGCATGTGTATGGGGTGTGTTGGCGAATGAACTATGAAGACGTGATCGGCGACAGGCACGGCGCTGCGACAGTGCGCGAAACATCTTGATCGCCCGACGAACTGGGACCGCCGCAGGCGACGGCGCCCTACCGACGGCGCCCCCGCTGCGCGACGCTTCGAGCAGTAGACATTGAAGACATTACCGACAAAGCTGACGACCAGGAAAGCATGGAAGAGGGGCGATTTATGTAGTGGGGTAGTGGGACGCTTATAAGCTTATCGGAGGCTGTTTGTTATGAAAATGCGCGTCGGCCTGGGCTGGGCGGCGGCCGATAAGATAAGGGGCGGGCTGTTGGAGCGCGAATCGCTCTGCCGACTGATCGAAGACAGCGATAAGTGTAGATGAAGTGCGCCGGTGGACGGCCGCACACGGCCGGCCGCCCAACGCCGCGATCAGATAAGGAGGCCGGACCCGGTCTCCTCCCGCCGAATGAGAACAGAATCGACCAAGATTTCAAACGCCCCTCACTGATTGCGGTCGTCGGCGCGGCCGTTGTGCGTGCTGATAAAATTTCAATTTCGCCCTCAGCCCGACCATACCCGGAACGGCGTCCGCTCGTCGCTGTTCGGATAAGCCGAGTCGGCCTCACTCAGATTAGCCATGCAGACCGACTCGGTCGGGTCGCAGTCTCGCCGCAAGCAACTCAAGCCCGCCCGGTTGAACAACAAAGCCGGTACGTTTTTTGCGTCGCTTGCGTTCCTTCTCAAGCTAGCCGCGCCGTTCTTTTCGCAGACGACGACGCCACCGCCGCCGCCGTTGACGTTCTCCCCGCCGACGTTCTCCCCGCCGATGTTCCCCCCGCAATCGTCAATGACGATGACGAAGACGGTGTTGTCGATGTGATCGCTCGCACTCCCTCGCCCCCGGCCGCGTTGATCGACAAAGGAACCACCTACGGGCCATTTCCGGCCTCGCTAGCCGGCTCGGCGAACGACGGCGAGCTGGTGACAACGGTAAAGGCGTCTCTCTACCTTGGACCGACCGTCTGGCATTTCCTTTGTACGGACGATAGCGCTAATATATATATATGGGGCTTATCGGCGGCGCTGCTAAAGTCTGCGCGGTGTTGTTGAGTCACATTCGAGCTTCGTTTCATTCCCATTATTCCGTCTGCTTGTTTTCATGAGCATTGTGTGTGTGGCGCTGATAGGTGCAACACAAGGAACGTCATAGAATTCCGAACTTTTTGTCCAGTTTTGCTCATTGCTTCGAACCGGTTGCCGATTACCGGACGATTGAGATGATTCGTTTCAGGTTCGAGATGTGAACGGTGATTGCCATTATTTTTTGATGACTGAAGAGACTTCTCACCAATGGCTCGAACAGCTGTCGACTGTGAAAAACGACGCCGAAGCCAACTGTCGTTTACTGTTCGACGGTGAGAATCACTTAGGAAGTTTGGCGAACGCGCATAATGAAGAATTTGGCAAATGATTGCAGGAAAATCTCTCGAGGTGGTTGTGACGAAAGCTGTGAAATCGATCTGCGACTTGGTCGCTTCCTATACTCCATTCCAGCCAAAGATTGAGAAGCCGGTGGATACGCCCGCGGCAGCGCCGACAAAAAGTATTATTGAAGTGACCGGATCGGCCGGGAGTCGTTTTTCCATCAATGTTGGCGTTGTTTGCAGAGTACGCTTGTACACGTTGCCAGATAGCCAGCTTCAGCAATCGGCAGAATCTGTTGGCGCATCAGACGTACTACTGCAAGCCGACGAATGCGGACGGCGATCGGTCAACCGAAGACGCGACGCCGCGTAAGTTATCGCGGCCGGCGATCTACGCGCAGCCTAGCCGGCGCCTCGCGCGATATCCTTGCGCCGTTCGCCCCGCGATAGCGCTTATCTCTGCTGCATCTCTGCTGCATCGATTCATCGGCGCCACTTCCTCAACTCATACACACACCCCAAACCGTCCCCTTCTTCTTCTCCCGCGTGCGCACGCTTCCTTTCCCCTTACCGCACTATCCGCCAACAAGGATCGTCCGCCGGTTTCTTATCGTTCGCGCTCACCTGTGCGATTCTTCCATTGATACGCGCCCTTTTCGTGCGCTACCGATCCTTATCTGTTTTCGCTTTCAGCGCGAACCGCTTCGGCTGCGGCCGCCTCTACCAAGAGCCCCGTCAGCGTTGCGGGCGGCGGTGGTATGAGCGCAGCGGTCCGTCCACTGCCGTCGCTCGGTCCTCGCTTGCCGTTGACGCCGGCGATGCGTCCGATGGTGCCCAACTCGGTGGGCGCGCCGAGCGGCGCCCAGGCCTGTCAGCCGCCGCCCAACGCCATCCTCCTGCCGGTCGCCTACAACTTGCGCACCGACGCGCAAGTGATGCAAGTGATCGGATTGCCGCAGGTCGTCATTCCTGTCGCCATTCCCAAACCGTCCTCCGGCGCCTTCGCCCCATTGCCGTTGATGCTCGAATTCTCGCTGATTGCCGGCGTCGAACTGCCTCAGATGACGATTCCCGTCAACAGCACCGATCTGAACTCGCCCTTCTTCCTTCCGGTCGCCATTCGGTCCAATTCCATCGCTGCGTCGTCGAGGCAGTTGCCGCAGCATTTTTCCTCGCCCACTCAGACTGCGCGCAGTTCGGCCAGTCCGCTGCAGACGGCGACGAAAAATAGCGCCGCTTTGGGAGCGGACGGGTCGAAGCCGTTGGACTTATCGAAGCGAAGGCCGAGTTCGCGATGTTCGTCGTTGGCGAAGACGTCGACGCCCGAAATTCGTTTGCCGCCGACGACTCGACCGCCCGACGACGGCGACAATAAGCCGTTCGTTTGCAACTGCGGAATCTCATTCTCCAATATGAACACTCTGAACGGACACAAGAAGTTTTACTGCAAAATTGCCGTTCCCTTGGAGGAGGCGGCAGTGAAGCAGGAAACGCCGGCGTCGGTTTCGCCCGTCATTGCGAACAATAAATCCAAGCCGCCGCTCAAGTGTCAGTATTGCAACTATATTGGACAGAACACTACTCAATTGTCGCAGCATCTCCGCACAATCCACTCGGCCATTCAAGGCTTTTTGTGCCAGCTGTGTGGCTACAAGGGCTACTCGGTGCGCGGCATGAAGTCTCACATGCGCTCGCACGCCGAACTCACCGGCTCGCACAACGTCGACGAACTCATTCTCGGCTACGTTACTACTCTGACCGTTGAAGCGCCGTCCAAGGGGTCCGACGGCGGGTCGGGCGTGGACAAGCGGAACGGCGACGTCTCGTCTCCAATCGACGAGCCCTCCTCGAAACGGTCGCGGCACGACTCGCCCGACCACATCACCGAGCACCACTCCTCATCGGTCGTCTGCCAACAGTGCCAAGTCACTTTCACCGTCATGACCGACTACGATCGACACAGCTGCGTCAAAGTAAGGCCACATGGCCGGCGTCATCTTGGGGCAGGCGGAGGCTTTGCGAACGTCGACGTTGACGGTTACGCATACGTTTAGAGCGTTGTCCTGGCTTTGCGGGTAACGCGGTTTGGCTTCTAAAACCGCGGCAATGCCCTACCATCGCCCGCAGCCTTGACATTCGCCTCTGAAAGCTTCCTACAATTGTATGCAAGAGAATAGGACGCTGTTTTGCGACTTGTAACCGTCTTCCTTCCCGATTTTTCACCAGCAACCTGCCACTGACCAAATAAAGGAATTGACATATTCGACCAGAAATCGACATGATGAGTTCGACTGCGTTTAGCAGTAGGCCATCTACTTCAACGCATGGTTAGTTTGCGAATTTATTGCGCATTTTTGCTTATATTCGCCATTTGGCTGTTTGTGAGCAAAATTTATCAACCCAGAGCTGCTCAAACTGCATGCCTAACGTTATTTGACACTTGGCTCTGGTAGTAAAGTGGTGTGAATCAGACGATTTTATTGTTTTACTTGGCGCCATGGCTATGCGTGATTTTAAATTACGAGCAATATAAGCGCGGTACTTTTAGATGCGTGTCAAGAGGAGCGCAGAAAAGGTGGTTTTGGTTCGAAAAACGGTTCTCCGCCGACGTCGGCTGATTCGTCGGACGAAATGTCCACTCCGCCACATTTGCTGTGGGCCAAAAGTCTGGAACATGTGCTGAACGATCGCGAGGCGCTCGACCTGTTCATCAGCTGGTTGAACAGCTGCGACCACGACGACGCCGTAAATATCAATGCCATCAAGTTCTACTATGCTATACGCGGCTACAAGTGCAAGCTGGCGGAAATTGAGTCGAAGCCTCCAGAAGACGTGGAGACGGCGACGAGGGATGTGCGTCGATTGGCTTACGAAGTGTATACGGCGTTCATCAGGGAGACGGGGGACAAACATTGCCGGTTCATCAAGGCCGAAGTGCGAGATGAAGTGCGCGCCGCGGTGAAGAGCACAACGGGCTTGCCTCACTCGCAACTTTTCGACCTCTGCGAGGCTCAAGTGATGACTGTTTTGCGCACGCAGCACGCCGCTTTCGGGCAGTCGGACGAGTTGATGGCTGCGATCAACCGGATGGAACGCGGCGAGCCGAGCGATGGCTCGTCGCTGTCCACGCGCTCTCCTTCGGTCGCGTCGCAGCGTTTCGACGAGGACAGTGTTGTGCGGGAGATGCTCGAAGAGGGGAGCGACGACGAAGACGGCGCCGCCGCGCCTTCGATTATGACTGGCTACAGCGACGCGACAACTGAACCAGTAACCTCCACCACCGCCGGTCCCCCTCCCCTCCCTCCACGGGCAACGTCGCCCAGGAGCCGTAAGCCGCCTCCCATAGGCGAGAAGAAGCCGAAGCCTCCGAAGTCTGGCGTCGTCACATTGACGCGCAAAACTTTGCTCACAACTCAGACTCAACGCAGCCACGCTGTCGACCAAAGGTTGATTCAATTCCGCTAACTTCGACGTGCAAATTTATGTTTAGGTGCGCCCCACCCTACGCTACCGCCATGCGACCGATGCCTTACGTGTGCGCAGCGAATACGAGCAAGAATGATTCGGCCGTATCGTCGGCGTTTTCTAGCGAAGCGTCAGTAACTGTTACAGCTTATCATATCATAGATTACTGTAATATTTTGTTTAGCAGCGCCAGTCAACCGTACCAACCCGGTCAATCGCACCACTTCTCAAGTAGGCAAACGAGAGACGAACAGACGAGGTACAACCCGCGGAATCGCAATCCCATCCCGGTATGTCTTTCGGTTGGAATACGTGCGTTTCAGCGTGAATAAACGATTGCGTTTCAGCGTAACGACTTTTTGAAAGCGCAACAAGGTCCGACCGACTTGCACGCGACGCAGGAGCAGCGCAGAGATTTCTACAATAAAGTGTGCGCAAAGCTCAATGTACTCTTCTACAAACGCGAGATGGAGGCGTTCACGGTGGAGACAATGTCGGCGATCGGTACGAAGCAGCAGGACGCGCGAGACGCCGTCAAAGCTGTGGCAGAATTCGAACGCGAGCAGCAGCACAACGTGAACGATGAAGAAGAGGATGTGGACGTCTACCTCACCCGAATGAACGATTCGAATAAACCCTCGCCTGGATCGCATCGCTCCCCCGGCGGTTATTTTGCTGTACAGGCCACTCAGTTCAGGCAACGGCGGTCACCGAGTGAGTTTGAGCTTCGTCGATGTACAAGCGCCTAACACTAGAACGAAAAGACTTGGCATCACCATACGAGATATAGGGGCACAGCCTCCTTGCCCTCCTTAAATGCCCCTATGTTTTGTGCGGTGATGCTGTTTTCTTACTGGTGTTAGGCGCTTGTCTCGTTAATGCCATGCACTTTTCCAATATAACATATGATCTTTTAGAATCGACTTCCCCCGGTCCTGACCATCACCGTTTCGTCACCGCCAATCAGATGACGGCGTCTTTTCCTACCCCTTATGGGCTGCAGGGATTCGCACCTCCCCCCATTGCTCCCGCCAAACACAAATCATTTTTTACTGCCTACCATATTCAGCAGTCGCCTGATCACGCCAAATCTACCGCCTACAGTTTCAGCGCCAATAAACGGTAAATCATTTATTTGTTAAATTGAGCGGTTTTGTTTTTGTATCGGGTCGAGTGGGACAACTTTTTGCTCTTCACTGCCCTTGGAATTTCACTTGATAAATGTGCAGACGTAAATGCAGTGGAAGCCGGATATTAGAGAATGCAGTGGGCATTTGAAAATCTCCTAGGTTTTCAAGCGTTTTAGTGTTGCAAAGGGGACATCGTAAGGTCTGTCATATGCCGGCACCATTTCCACTTATATAGAGATACTGTCCAAGTCAAAGAGACATCTTCCACATTGATTTGACTTGGAAAACGTCATGCTTTAGCAAGACACTTTTCCAGTTCAAGTGAAAAGGGTATATATGGCATCGGTGTCTCATAAAGAGGGATAGGCGCTGCATCATATAGCTATCGTTTGTCGTCTGAAAACAAAGTAATCCTGGGATCCTTGTAGAGCGGATCAGAGCCGGCCGTCGCGCTTGCCCGCGTCGGATACTTCGGGCATAGGGACTGGTGCTTCGTCGGCCGACTATTCGCACGTGCATGAGACGCAGCCGTCAAAGAAGGCCTACGAGAAACTGAAACAAATGTCGACGGCGAATTCGGGCACTCAGAAACGTCAAAAGTTTCCAGCCACCGCCGGCGTCCCCATGGCGTACAACTCGAGTTCCTTGCCGTAAGTTTGATGTGATTTGCTGCTTGCGTTTGTTAATGGCTTTACCGTCAAAATATCTTCGCGAGGAAGAAGAAATCGAGTCAGGCACCGGAGTTGGTAAAGATGAGCTCACCTTTCGGTGCTTGAACACCATTTTTCATCCAGAACGATAGGCCGTATTTTGGTTTTTACGTGCGCATATTGAAAGAAAGAAGCGCGATCGACTTTCGAAGCAGTTTGCGTTATTCAATCTAAGATTTTTTCTTCTTTCTCGCGAAAAATAATGACTTTTTGACGATTGATAATGATTCTGTTAACGGGTGATAATGGCGGCGCTTGCAGACGTCAAGGAAGATCTCAGCCGACGGCGGCCGCCGTCTCCGGTGCCGTTCCCTCCCCTTACGCGCATAACCTCCACTCCCGCCAATCCCATAGTCAACAGGCGGTCGACGCCGAAATGACCATTGGCTATTACACCAGCAAGGACCAGCACGTCCCTTACGTCAAGAAAGTCCCCGCCAGACCGCTCACCTTTAAAGAGTTCAAACACCACTTTGCTCTCGGCAAAAACAAGAACGACCAGTAAGTCTGATTAGATTTGCCGTGGAACTTTATGTTTATGGCAAATCACTTTATGTCCTAGCAATTATCAAGAACATGTAGAGTGACGTAATTCTTGACAATTGGTAAGGTATAAAGTGACTGTGTCACATTTTACGTTGCCTTTATCGTCGTAATTTCTTTGTCAGTAACGAGAAAAGGAAGTTTCGGTCACGTAGCGATAAAGGTTGATAGTGTGCGCGCCGCAGCGAACGTGCGCAATTTAGTTGTCGATACTGTGCGTGCGACGGTGTTCCCTTCGGTTCTCGCTTATCAAGAAATTGCGACTAAAATCCGTCCTTGATAGTAACGATGAGACGATAAAAACGCGCGATTGTTTTAGGTTCTTCTTCAAGCGAAGTTCCGACGACCCGCAGAACGCGTTCGAGCTGCTGCTAGTCACTGAAGATACCGAGTTTGTGCCGATGTTCGACGGGAAGGTGATGGCCGAGTTGAAGTCGGTCAGCGACTCCGACTAAATCGCCGTCGTTTACGAACCCACGCAGACGTGGGCGGCCGGGCGCCACCGTCGTTTACTCAGATTTTACGATTTCCATGGCCATTTTCGTCCAAATAATTGGTGCTTCAGCGTGCCGCGCGGCGGCGCGCAATGCCGCGTTGCCTGCCCACTATGCGCGCGCCCAACCAGGGGATCGTGTCCCCCTCCCCCTCTCGCGCGCGCGCGTTGTATTCTCGCCATTGTTTCTTCCGCACTTCTCGCTTGTTCAACCAGATGGTACTCTGCTACGTTTTTTCTGTGTCTCGCGCCGACCTTGTTGTCTTAGCGAATCTTGCCGCTGCCGTCGCTATGCGCTTCACTACTTTTGCTATGCATTTTTTGATCGATTGAGCGTCTGTCTATATATGTTGTGGCTCGTTTCTCTATTAGATTGTCGTTAAGTTTCGATTTGTTGCCTTTCTACCATACGCAATTAGGTTGTTTTATCGTCGGGCCATCCTGGTTTATCAGTTGTTCGAATGTTCACAACTCTCGATGCTCCTTGAAGGTAGGCTTCGCTTATCGTAAGGCAACTCTACTATCGTCGAACATCTAGAGATAACTTTTAGAAATTTGACGTCTTTGTTTCATGTCGATAATGACAAATGATTGAATAAACTTGTCATACAATCTGACCAGCTTTTCGAATACATTCCAATGCATACTCTAATTTTGTTGGTGTCTATCTAAACTCAAAATATTTCGATTAGCAATACAAGATCTTTCACCGTAATTCGCTCCCTTTTGCATTCAGTTCGAATTATATGCGATAGGGACAAAATTTGGATGCAAGAATTGAACCGGGCACCGTAGTTGGCAAGATCAGTTAGCTTTTTGTTACGAAAGCATCATTACTCATCTTCGTCCACAAATTAGTGTAGACACAGCNTGCAAGAATTGAACCGGGCACCGTAGTTGGCAAGATCAGCTAGCTTTTTGTTACGAAAGCATCATTACTCATCTTCGTCCACAGATTAGTGTAGACACAGCGCCGACTTAATTATGTCCTACTAATGTTGTAAGCACTACTAGTGTTCTTTGTATTTGTATCGTATTTTTCGACGGAATTTTATTGTAAGCGTAGAAGACAAACTAACTACATGAGTACGGGCATCATACAAAAAATTCTTAGCAGCAAAGGTGTTGAAATTACTAGTGCCACAAATAAAAATATACAGCATGGTCAGCATGTGTGTGTCACTGTCCGAGTGGAATGATATCTCCAGTCGCCGCTTAGATATCGAAAACGATGCTGATGATATGGCTGCACTGATGGATCGCAGGACTGGACGTGTTGCAATTGCAAAGAACGGACAACAATCAAAACGCACCCTATAATTGCTTAAATCGCGCCCTATGTTTCCTTAGTCTTCAATCGCGCCCTATGTTTGACCTTAACAAAACATCAAACATAGGGTGCGTTTGAAGACCACGAAAACATAGGGCGCATTTAAAGCAATTATAAGGCGCGGTTTTAGTTTTTTCCGCAAAGAACTATCGACGGTGTAAGCCAACTTTCGGCAACAGGGGTCGTCAGGTGCACAATAAATCATGAAATCATTAACGACAAAATGAAAATGTTAAATCTACAAACATGATCGCGCCATCTCAGACATCTTCCACCACAAGCAAAAAGACTGTACAGAAGGAATCCGCCACCTCACCGAGCCGTTGGGTGGAGGTGGATTAGCCGTCTTCCTTGGGCGGAGTGTACCAGCCTAAACGCTCACTTGTCAATATCCGCAAATGCTCGCAAGAACTTACCGCTCTTGGCGTGTATCTGCACGAGCGATTTAAACGACTGTTGCGCTTTGGCTAAGCTGTATTGGCCCTGAAAGCACAGACAATAATTATAATCCATCACGGGCGTATT
>NIUQ01005675.1:0-10219 GCA_002796945.1 Plectus sambesii
GGTAGACATTTTGCTGACTTTTGATTTGATCAGATTGGTTGTTCATAACTGTGAATGTAGAACAAGAGTTGCGTGGCGGTTCAGCAAAATGTGACCCTAATGTATGAGACAGAGTACTGTGAATGCCGTTGCAGTTTTAGACACAAAGCTTTATATAATAGTAAAGAATGGAATCTCATTTACAGAGCAGAAGAACAATACAAAATGAGATCATGGGAAATTCGAGCCTCAGTTTAGATTGAATCCGCGTGAAAGGAATCGCATCAGCTGACATCGCGCAGGCACATTTGTTACCTACGTGCAAAATTTTCAGCTCTTGTCCAGAAAGCAATTAGGTCCAAAAATTAATTTAAATGGTCGCTACTTTGAATGCTTGTAATGAGCAGAATAAGTTCCTCTTGCTCTTTTGCAATCGTCATGGAAAACTGCAGATTCTGGCGTTTATTCGAGGACTTGTTGACTGCTTCAAATTATGGCATCCTAAACCACTTTAATAATTAATGGAAGTGATTACAGCCAACTATCGCTTGTACCGGCCTCGGTTATAGCGGCATTTTGCTTAGTTAGGTCAAGAATTTTTTTCCCAAAGTTTATCTTCTCATGCAGACAACATCGATCAAATTGGTATTTCGCTTATACCGGTCAAAATATGCGGGTCCCCGGTGATCGGCTTAAACAAATTCCACTGTATGTATTCTAGTGATTTCTCTGAAATAAGTCTAATCGTGAACATTAACAGTTATGAAATGAAATATACGTAATTGTATTTTTTCGTATTTGCCTTTAAGAAAATCAAGAATTTGAAATTCATATATGTTCATATGGAGCTAATTTTATCTAAGGTCAACTTCTGAGGTCGAGGCTCTGTTTGCTGGGCGACAGACTGTTGGTGGAATGTGTTCATGTGAAACAGAATACTCAGCAGCGACCGAACGTTAGTAAAATGGGCCCAATACGTAAAATTCTGCTGTAATTACAGTTACGTGATTTTTATGGAATAAGCTCACGAGTGCGGCGCCTGCCGCTGCCATTGCCGGTACTATAAACAATTTTACCGATAACAAGCTTAGTTGTAAGCACGCATTACAACTACTTTTATCGACGTTATGTTGATCGAAGTAAGCAAACAAAGATACGTTGCATTAACAGGCGCACATGGCGGAGACAAAATAAAAAACGAAAGTGTCCCAAGTAACATGTTGTGCGTTCGCGAAAAATGCTAAAAATATTGTGTTCTTTGGCAATAATACTGTCCTCTCTCTTGTAAGAATACTTTCATGTCAATCTCGCTAGAATCGCATTATTATACAGGTATAGTCCAAGTATTCGATCACATACAGCAAACTTCATACTCTTTACATACTCACAGCACACTACATACTCACAGCACACTATATTACAACACATCAGTAACACATCTGCATGAATTCATTTTTAATTCGATTGCAGCAGTTATCATTCTGCAATATTTTGCTCGATTAGTCGCCGGATGACAATGTATTCTCGCGACCGAATCTGCTGTATATGTCTTATGAAATTCAATTGAAGCTGCGATCAGTACGAATATGTTGGAGAAATATGAGCAGTTACAGAGTGTACATTACCATTAAGATAAGCTAGTGATGCCGGATTTAGTTGTTCTGGAGGAGTAGTTTCATTTGTTTGAACATAGTAGCATTGATTGTTACCGACATCTGTACACTGCTGTGGACTGTTGGTCTTGTAAGGAAAAAATGAAGGCAGTTCTGCGCTGACTGCTAAAAAAGGAGCTATTAGCAAAAGCATAGGAAAGAACTGTTCGATACATGTGACTCTGAATGATACAAAATATTTTAAAATAAGTTTCATTCTTGCAGCAGTTTGCTGATGTCTTCTTTGAACGAAAATATATAAGCCCAGGGGCCCATTAGTAATGGCGACTAATATTCTGATGTTATAGGTTCACGTTGGCATATACCAAAAGTAATAGGAAGAATAGCTTTGAAATATCTTACGTCAACAAGTGCGTGAAAAGCTCAATTCGTAAAGAACGCTCTCAACGATACGTTGAAAATGAAAGCTCGGAGAAAAGCGATGAAAATGCTTAGAGAACTTGAGGGTTTACTATTTGCTCGTACGGTGGGTGTAATTCGCCTTCTGCAGTAGATTACATCGAACTATTCCGACTAAAACTTTTGTGATAGCAACTGCAGGAAGTTCGGGGGATTGGCTCTTTCGAGCGTGCGCATGCATGACGAGTGTCACAGTTCACGTCATAAAGGACCAACCCACGCACTTTCTACAGTTGTAATTACAACCTTTTTAGTTGGGTACAACTCTATGAAACTTGCGGGCTAAGCAAAATTCATAGAACTGACCTGAACTAACGAACTGCAACCCTAGCAGAAATTATTAGGGTTAAAGTATAATACTCTCAGCCAAGTTCAATCTTGGCGACTGAACATTAGGGAAATAGGCTTAGACGAAGGATATAAAAATGTTCGTCATGTGGGGGCGAATACATTTTCCCAGGTCTCGATGGGAGAGAGTTGGGATTTTGGAGTGAGAATTATAAGAGTACGAAATATTTACCTGTGCAAGACGATTCTTTGGACATTTGAGCCAAGAGGGCGCGTCGCTTATGACGACGACGACGAAATGCGTACAGAAAACAGCAAAAGAAATTAACTAGCATAAACACAACTAGAGGAGTATAAGCAGAAACGGGAACATGGAGATGGCTGCTGTGTTCGACCATTTTGGTGCCTGCCAGACGAGGTGGGTGCCGATTAGAGGTGAACACGTCTGAAAACGTCAACTTTTACGGCAAGATAAATACGCGATGATAAGGCTGACTTCCACTAAGACGTTTTCGCGACTCAGTAGCGTCAGTTGGTGGGCGTATTCTCATTATCTTAGCCTACAATGTTTACTACGTCCAAAGTATTATTGTGATGAGAGTGAAAGCAGGTGGAGCTCGCATTATGCTAAGTCGCTCAAACAACCGCAGATTGAAACCGAGAACCTACTTCTCACGGAACAAAGGCAACAGCTGTTTTACTTTATTGAGATGCGGACGTTTTTGCCAGTAGGAGATGGGCGAAAAATAACATCTGTGTGTAATTAAAATAAAATGCGGCGCTGGAGAATTTTAAGTGACAGTATTATGGGTCTTTCACGGCACTGTGCGCATGATGATAAGTCATCAGATATGGTCAATTATTCAGTATAGTAGGCAGCTTTGCGATGATCTCTCCATCTTTAAAGCAGGGAGAATATATCAGTATTTTAGTGGGCTGAATGAGTTTTGTTCGAACTCGAAATTATTTGTAAAAAACAGATTCATTTGGGATAGTCTGAGTTCGACTGCGCGGATCTCCGGTCATGAAACGATTGTAAATTTTAGTCTCGACCAGAAATTTAAGACGCTATTTTGAACTTTCACTTATTCAATATTTCCGCACGGGTTAGAGCCATGCGCTCATGATCTTGGCGCGTACAGAATGAATGGTCAGTAGTAAAAAGAGGGCACGAGTGTAACGTTGGTTGCAGATGGACTCCGCTCCGATTAAGCGTGACGAAAGATAAACAACCTCTGCTTGAAAGCCGCACCGCACCTTTAACGACGGTGTGACGCTCATGGGTAAAGTGTGGGCTGTCGTCTTCGACAAAAATATGCGTCACCGATCTCAGCTGTTAAATTAATTTCAAGTTTTACGCATCATACTCGTCTAAATCTATAAACTCGGTCTTGCATCACATTTAATCATTTTCGTGTTCAGTTCTATCAAATCTCGCATACGACATCATCATCCATGCACCTCATTCCGTCGTCACAACATTTGATAAGTAAGCGATGGTGACGAAACTGAGTGTAATAGCGACGAATTGTGAAGCGAACCTAACCAATTAAGGTGATAGATCCTGTATAATAATCAGAAGAGTCATTACAGGCAAATTTCAGCGTCGAAAATATTAAAAGTTTCTACGTTATGGCGGCCGATCACAGAAAAATACGATCTACTCTCAGCGTGTTGAATGCGTGCATGCATCCCTTCCTCTACATTTTAGGTGACTATGTACTCATCCGACCGTGTTTAAAGCGAAAGAGAGCAATGAGCAAGAGCAAACGTACATCTAATCATCCGAGTTATAGTGGAGGCAGAGTTATCATTGTTGACATACTAGCTTCTGTTGCGCTATCTCATTTGCAAGTGAAGTTATGTCATAAGTCAAAATTTGATATGGCAATGACTGCATGAATGGGCGAACGACTGGTCTAAGAGTGACTCGTACCGCACATATTACCTCCGATCGCTTCTGCGCTCTTGATCATATTGTGCGATTACAGAGCGACCAGAAAGTACCGGAACAGTCGTATTTTATCATAAAATTTAAGTTAAGAGACCGAATTGCTTTAGATTTGGAACATATAATTGTCATGTACTCTTGTACAATTGTGTACATTGAAATTTAAAACGGCAGCTTCTCTTAGTAATGCCTAGGATTAAAGCGGTCGCTGCAAGGTTACAACGGAACACTCCTATTAAATGTGAAAACTAAATGTAAAAACTTTACGACTTGACACATTCTCGAGCTATTAAAGCTTAAAGCTACTACTGCTTAAAAGGAAAGGTCAACTCAAATAATGAGTTTGTCTAAAATTATTTAGAGGTTGTCAAACTGAAACCATACAAAACACACATTTGCTTTTGCACATTGCAGAGGCTTAACAGAAATGACTGAAATTAACAATTCTGTATTTATTGTTGTGTTGTCAAGAGCTGCAAAGATGAAAATTGAGTATTTATGAGATTTGCGCTGATTTTCCGAGAGAATACATAACCATAGTTACTTACAATAATAGTGCTCCGGTCGTTCTGCACTTAAACAATATGTAGAGGTAACCAATGCTTTTAATTAGCTATATCGCAGCCAAAATTTAAAAACTGAGTAATTCTTCATAAATAATTCTGCTTCATTATGTTGCTTGTTCTTCAAGTAAGAGATATTCGTTATTAGTTCGTATACGGGAGAAAGCTCACTAATTATAACAAGCGGAGAGCATGGGAATATAGGCGGCTGCTTGAAATCGTCCAAAATGTTTTGCGAAAATGACATGATCCGTCTCTAAAAGGCAAGGGCAGCCGAGCTCGGATAAATATCCTTCAAAGCCGAAATATTTACGAAGCGAAACATAATTTTCGAAGTAATTGTATATCATTAAAAAAATCAATTCAAATAGCCTTCTAGTCTGTTTTGTAGTGAGTTCATATTCAAAGTAGTTTTAAACTCAGTTTTCCAAACTTTCACGGGTGGCCTGTAAGCCAATTTGAAGAACTCGGCTAAAACTGACTGGGCGATTCGACTGAATGTTTGTCTGGATGTAATTGTAGACGGCGGCAATAGCGAGCTGAAAGAGAACTCTAATCGCTCCCCAACTCAAGGGGATAGGCCGTTAATTATTATTAGTCACTTGTGAGAAGGTTGCTAAGCAGTACGTTGATTATGATATACATTATTGTGATTGATCATGCGCAACTAAGAATAATTTGCAGTACATTCCCCAGCTTATACAGGAATATCCCTTACGTGGGCCTCGCGTGGTTTAAGTGGCAGTTAAAAGGCCCTTCTAGAAAGAAAATATACAGGCTATCGATAAAGAGTTCCAATTACGAGATATGATGCAGTTATTACTATTGTTTTTTATATAATTATGAAAAATTGCGTTATAATTTAGGTTCGCTATAGGGATTGTAGTAGTAACTGAGTTGCGGCAAGTCTACGGAATAAAATCAAGCATAGATCAGCAATTTTTTCACTGAAATCAGGTTATGAAACGCGCTGAGATGCTTTTATATCAAAAATCGATGAACGCAGACTTGATATATGAAAGTATTTCTTCAAGGAATAAAACTGCGAATATGGGAATCAGCTGCCATTTGCTGTTCTCCTTTCATAAATTTTCTCACAATCCCACTAGAATTCAATAAATGTATTACAGAGTGTTTCATTGACGATGGATCACACTGCTGACCTTAATGAGGTCCACTTGTTCACCAAATTTTGTTTCTCACAACCCTAGGGTTGTTTCAAAATTCAGCGCAAAATGCTGCCGCCTCGCAAAGCTATCGTTGGTCCCTATGAATGCAGCGACGTCACAATCACATGCGGTGCATAAGGTTCGAAAAGTATTGGATGGCGTTTGTAAGTTAAGTTTAGCGCATATTGCGTTATTGCTACTAAACTTTGATTCATAATCTCTCTTTCTTTAGGTGCAGCCAATTAAGTCGGGTTGGACGGCTTTCGTGGATTACTCAAATACATTCGTGAGATTCTAAATATACACGAAAACACTGCAGGACTTTCAGGCTATGAATACATATATTGTGGGCAAGAAACCAACGTTGATCGACGAACCCATTTGCACCGATGGAAGTTCGACCGAGAGGCGCGAAGCCACCGAGGGCCGAGGGGCAAATTACCAAGTTTTGAGGATTCCATCATTTCTTTAGACATTCTATTTATAACCCGCAGTTTTCTGACTGAAACCTCGCCCATGTCGATCGACTTTTTCCTCCTCGGCTCAAAGATTGCACTTTCGTTCCTGACTTAATCTCTAAACAAGGCGACTTGCAATGGACGCCGATGGACGCAGTCGGCGCGCGTCTTTTTTTGACATTGCGCCGAAAACAGTCACGCGGTTCAGCTGGCGCAGTGTGCCACAGCACGCAAATTCGCTTATGGTTTCACTCGCCGTGTTAAGAGTAAAAGATTTGCTAAAACTGAGTTTAATTACTGTAACATACGCATAGCCTAGAGGTACTTTAGAGGTAGCAATGTATCGGAGGGAGGGAATGAAAATGATCAGTTTGCCATTGTTCAGCCGTATTGGACGAAATGTAGATTCTTAGGAACGGCTTGTCTGCAATTTTGCTTTACAAGCAGCATGTGCTTGTTTATTCCTGGTAAACACTTTCTCAGCCAACGATTCATTTCTTTATCTTTTAGTTTTAACAATTGTGCTACATACTTGATATCAGCAAGGAAATCTGCCCATGAAAAAGTTAGTGTATCACATGCTGACTCGACACATTGTACCGCCTTTAAATCTTCAGTGCTTTGCACTTGATTGAAAAATATTGACTGCATTCGTCTGAGATTTGCCCCTACCGATCGAACATTGTGAATGGAGCAGTTGAGTCATACTTTTGTCTCTCAGGAACCCAATTAGCAAACTCTATATTTATTCTTTAGAATTCCTTGAAAACGCTCTTTAACTGCTCGCTATGGAGTTCAAAACACAGCTTTGTCTAATTGCAGATTTCGAACTCGAACACTACTAATCGAGACTTTAACCATCCAGTTACAAGCCTAAGTACAGCCCCCTTATTGCCGGAAAACATCAGGCGGCGGTTACGAGTGCGAAGAAGGTGCTTTGTAAGGATTGTCGATAAAATCCAGTAAGCTAATTGTGTCACAGAATTTATAGCGACTAATCGTGCCATGGGACGTGCAATCTTGCATTTTTGCCGTGAACTGTAGTCACGACGACCGAACAGCAGCGATTAGCTCTGCCTCGGACACGGGGTCGCACCTATTGTGATAGGATTTGCTGGCAGATAATTTCCAAGCTTATCCTTGAACACAGACACACTAACTGATCAGTTCAATACATTTGTTCTGTATTTTCTCACGTACAGCAACCCACGGCATGAATTTGAAGACTGTTGTTTGGTCTTTGCACAAGTCTATTAGCCAGTGATAGGGAGTTATGTGCTGAGTACAAGTACAAATAGAAACAGCTTTTATTTCTCCTTCAGTGTACTGATATATGGAGGCGGACGCTTGCATACTGAATCATGAAGTCTATCGAGCGAATAGCAGAAATCCATTCGATTCTTCTCAACTTTAGGAATGCAGTAGCATACACAGAATGAAAACAATTGCTCCCTTTAACTGTCTTAAGTTCGCCCCTAAAATGCGTTACGGTCAATGCAGACGGAAAAGACATGTCAAGATTATTTTTGCCTACCGATTTTTCTCGAAATTAGGCCCCCCCCAAATGTAGGCCCCGGGGGCGTAAATTGGAAAATCTTCTCGATATATAGCCCCGGGGCGTACTTTACGAGTCGAAAGTGTTCATTCGAAATCAAAAAATAGCACCGTTTGTGTGCCGTCTTTTCTCGAAATTGCGCCTTGGTGTATTAATAGATATGCGTGTAAAATTGCATTTAATTGCAGTTTTACATGCTAAGAGCCAACTTTCGCTGTTTAACGTTGCCTTGCTTCGCTGAAAAAGTGTCTGACGGTAGTATTACAGCAGTACTATGTGTCAGCACGCTTCTAGGCATTTCGCGAAATTAAGCCCCAGAGCGTAATTTTGAATTTCACGTGACCACACAAGAGCACGTTTTTTTCGTCAGCGCCCCGGGGCCTAATTTCGAGAAAACCCGGTACTATTTGAGCTGATCAGTAATAGCTAAAAAGCGCCTCCGTTCTAAGGGTTTTTGATTAACTTTTACTAGCAACTATCTCTGTATACGTCGGAAAGCGGGTCTAAAGTCTACAGATAGTCAGCAGTAAACGCGATTGGTACTTTCGTTCCGGTATACGGAATGAACATACAAGAGCCATGTTTTATTGAAATGATTCAGAATGGGATGAACATATTAAACAGTTTCGAAATTAATGCTTTAAGCTTGGGTTCGTTTATTCAAGCCCATTAAAGCGTCGATCAGAGAGACCCGGATGATGGTGAACATAAGACACCCACATATTATCTCGAAACAATGAGAAACTGAAGAGGAGATTTACGTTGATAGCTAAGCAATAGCATTTCGTACTGTTTCCTTAGTGAAAAAAGCGTCACCCCACGGTTGCGTTCAGCACGACGATTTCGCTCACCATAAATCTTATTATAGAGACTCTTCTTACCACTAAAGTATATCACCTCTCAAACAGAACCCATGTTCTCTGTTGAAAACTGCCGTGAAATGCGTAGAATGTGGTTGTAGTGCATTGAGGTTGCTTGAGGTCGCTGATAATTAGCCATTTAAAAATTGCAGCTGGTAACTGTTTTCTTTCTTTCAAGAACTTGCACGTTGTTTTAATAGGCTCATACAATATTCTTTTATGAATTCTCCCTTGGCTGCCG
The DNA here is from genome assembly GCA_002796945.1 of Plectus sambesii. Taxonomy (NCBI): domain Eukaryota; kingdom Metazoa; phylum Nematoda; class Chromadorea; order Plectida; family Plectidae; genus Plectus; species Plectus sambesii. The sequence goes on from NIUQ01005675.1 coordinate 9,137, forward strand.
CTAAAAGGAATAGAGCCGATTCTTGAAGGACGAGATATACGTTGAACGAAACAACCGCCCCTGTCTCTACTTGAGCAAGTACGGTATGGCAGGCTGATGTAAACGGAATTGTTGTTTCCATAGAGTTCCGTGCTATTTCCCTAAGTGAGATATCGGCCCCCGTACGATGCTGTTTTTAATCCTGACGCCTCTGCTTCGAATGCGTGCAGTCATAATTGGCCTATAAATGAACGAGTCTTCATTTGTTTTCAGGTAATAAAGAGAGTAATTATGTGGCCGTTTTGGGACAGCTAATAGAATGTCGTCAATGCCTCCTGGACCGCTGAGTCGGACGTTTCAAAATACTCTGCACCTTGCTCTGCATGCCCTCGCATTAGTTCAAAAGTCAGGTAGCAGACGCACACCGAACACTCACGCCAACTTAAATTGTACCCTTAACAACAAAAGCGGCTCGAAAGAATGGATACAAAGCGCGGGGCTCACAATGCGAAAAAGGGGTTGAAGCTTTCCACAATATTACCTTAAGCGATGATGAATCGCCTTCTCGTACGTTTGTTTGCGATAGACCTATATCCTAAGGATATTGTGCGCTATAGCTTTCACAGCACATATTGAAAGCATAATAATGTAATTAATCAGGTGCCAATGCAAAATATGCGCTTGTCTCTAGAGGCATTATTATACGATCGTTTTCTATAGTATAATGAAAGAAGAGAATTTTTATATCATTTTACTTATATCAGTGAGAATACCACTGTTTCAAATCTCACACAATGGCATAAACAGCACGCTCCTTTCGATTCGAACTTCCAGAATGAGAGAAAATTTGAACAGCAACGACAGTTTCTGTCATTAATTGTCAAAATCTGTGTTATTCGCAAAAAAGCCGAAACGCTCAGATCTCTCGGGTAGGCCGGAAGTATTGGCACAACTTTTTGCTTATGTGGACAAGAATGCTATGTGAGTGATTACCAGTGTTGCAAATAGTACTATTTAATTCATTTTAGTACTAGTACTAAATTGTTATTTAGTACTTAGTACTAACTATTTTCTACTTTTTTAACTAGTACTATTTAGCGAAAT
>NIUQ01005676.1:0-10240 GCA_002796945.1 Plectus sambesii
TTTCTACTGTATTGATTACGTATGTAATCTTAATTTTTTTAAAGTCGCAGACATTTTACGATAGATGAACCATGTAGGAATTGTCAGCTTAGTGCTTAACTGAGCGAAAAAAACGCACGCACTCCTTTATCATGATTCATCATGATAAAGGCTTCTACTCATAGGCAGTAATCAAATGAAAATCGGCGCCAATCGATGGCAAATCGGGGCCAATCGATGACAAATCGTCGCCAGTCGAAGGCAAATCGGCGCCAATTGAAGGCATATCGCCGCCAATCGAAGCCTTTTTTACATAATGATCTTGTTTTAATTAGTATCATTAGTATCACAAACGGAAAGAGTGCTATCACTTTTCCTACAGCTATCGGCATTCCCATTTTCAAGACAAGTTTCATATACAACCAGCTTTCCATCATCTGCGAATAATAGTGTCACTGGATTTAAAAACCATCTCTTGCTAAGTTTAATAGCATGCCAAGTGAATAGCTTGCTATCAATATAAAATAGGAACGCATGATCCTCTTCCGCATCCCCGTGGCAGAAGAAGAAAACTCGTCCATTGATCACAGCCGGCATAGACCAAATATCAACAGCATTTAGCGATGCGGATAAAGGCGTTAGTCTGTTCGAAAACTTGATGCTTGATTTATTGCCAGTTTTAAGTGAAATTTTCAGCAACTCATCGTCGACGCGTTGCGTAGACAGCCAGTAAATATGGTCTTTCAGAATAAAGGGTCTTTCGCCTTGAGAGACGTTTAGTGGCTGATTGTTGAAAATAATATTGTGGGAAATGGATTTGTTGTTCTTCAGAATGTCGATCGCAAACAGAAACATGCGAGTTTTTCGATCCTTTGAATTGTTCTTCTCACTTAAATAAGAAATAAAGTATAGCTGACCGTTGTCATCTTGCTGAAAATATCTAGTCGAAGAAGATATTCGACCACGTAAAGTGGGAGTAAAAGATCGACCCACAACTGTTGCTGAGTTTTCGTCGACAAGAAATAAAGTAAAAATGAAGAAATGGAAACGCGAATCCGCCCAATATTCGCTCATAACAAGATAGGTTTTCGCCTCATGACTAATAGAACAGACAGAAGTGTTACTTTCATAACTTTCCACCGACCAATACGGCATTTCCTTTGGGTTGGAAAGTGGAAGGGAGGCGCGTGACTTGGACGTCAAATTGAGTGTAGTAAATGTATGATTTTTGCTATGGTACATAATGGCTTGTCCGTTCGCTTCAACGCTAGCTAGTGATTCAAATCGGTCAATTGCCGTCATCGCCTCTTTAGTTTTCACCAAAGATTGCGGTAAGATATAGGGATTTCGCTCTTTGATTAATGACATAATATCAATTGTTATAACTAAGGGGGTTTGTGAATCGATTCTTGCATGCATAACCAATTTTCCATTTTTGGGTTTGCTGCGCATAAGAGTTTTTATAGTTGTATTTTTGTCAAGATTTAAAGTAAGTGGTCTCCAGGCAGCCATTTCAAAATCGATGTAGCATATTGTATCAGAAAATAAGTAGAAGATGTAAAAAAGCTGATTTATTTTGATTTCAACTGGATCCTGCCAGAGTGATACAGCTGAATAGTTGCCAGTAGTTTTTGGACACTGGTAGAAATTTGCAGTTTTATTCATTAAAATTGTTGTCCCGTTCAGTGCGACTATAGCAACCGCTTCACTATTATATGCGTCGGGAAAAGCGGTGCTGTTTTTCAAAGAGGTCAGCTGCAGTGCCCAGTATATTATGTCCGACTTTAAATATGGTGCCGTCCAAATACCGTCTAATTTCCAGGTTTTTTTGCCAATGAAGCTATCTGCTACAATGATATTACCATCAGCATCAAAATTTATTTCTAATACACTGAAAACTGTCGCTTCAGATTTATCCCTTTGCCAATATAAAAATATACAGTATGGTTTTTCTGCGTCATCCTTTAAGAGTCTTAACTCATAAGACGATAGGTTCATCGGAAGCTTAATTGTTTGATTGTTTTTTGGAAGCAAACTTTTGCTAGTTGCGATATGGGAAAGTAGCAAAGTTTCATTGCTCTCTTCGACCAGCGTCAGAATGATTGGGTGCAACTGCGAGTGAAGGTTAAAAGAGTAAGCTTTGACATCTTTTAACATTATTTGTTCACTATGTCTTTGAGCCAAGAGCGAGCCAATTGCGTTTTGCTTTTTGGTACTTAAATCAAAGTAAACGACTGTCGAGTTGTCATAAACAAAGAAAGTACCATTTCCATCTGGTACTGAGTAAATAAGCCGGCTGTCAATTTCTGGCGCATTGGGCGCAAATCTTATGAATTTTTCACCTTGATAGCGTTCGTGTGGCTCTAGCAGAGAACCTGAAAGTAAAAAATAGGAGTAAAGAAGCTAAGGAGAAGGAAAGCTTATTTAGATAGGTGAAGTAAAATTTACGGATATCATGAGCAATTCATCATCCAAAGTTGTGCCCGTTTTATATTTATGAAAGAAATAGAACCTTTCTCTACTGACTTGTTCGATATCTGCTGCCTAATCATGTTAATCATAATTTTATTAAAGACGAAATATGAGAAGACTGTTCGTCCCATTTCGTGTAAAAAAAATATTATGATAATGCTTTGTGAGTCGAATCGCTTTCGTTAAATGGTAATACTGATATCGATTAGAGGTTAACTAGTAGGCATTGGGGTAATTATTTCATCTGATATGAAGCGACTTGGCTGCATTGCAATGTGACTCCCTCACGTATGCATGCCTTAGACCGACCTGATAATATTACGTCACTCTTTATCATAGTATTGCTATACTTTATTCCTGGATAGGTGCTTCTTTTAAATATTCCCATTTCTTCTGTCATTGAGCCTACGAGCAATCTAATCATGTGATTAAATAAACTTCAGCCCTGCGATTTATGAATAAGCAAATATGAGGTAATAATTTTGATAATGAATGAAGTGCCATTGCCTGATCAGTCATTTCAAGCTGCGCACTTATGAGAGACCCAAAGCGTGACGCAGTCGAGTTATACAAAAGCTACAATATATACAAGGTGATAATCTGTGAAGATTGAAAGTTATGTATAGAAATCAGTGAGTAAAAAACGCACCTGAATTGTTTCTTAGAAGAAAATTTTCATTTTTCTGTTTGATCAAATTAGAAGTGATGAAAAAAGCGCCAATTACAATTGCAAGTGCTACAGCAGTTACTACCGCGACGAGGGAAATGATTCGCAGCGTTTGCATTTTTTTACTTTTGCGCGCTATTTGGGGTTTGGTATCTACTTCCTCCTCTGTGTGGAATTCCGCCGTCTCCGCGATGTTTAAGCTGGAGACTGATTCATCAAGTACAATCTGAAAGTAAGATTTTGCTACGATGTTTATCATCCCGTCTACGCCTAATTCCTAAGGCCATCGCCGTTCATATGCCCTGATCATGCATAGATTTGCAAAGGTATTCAGCAGTTGTCTAAATAGCTCTATTGATAAATTTCGTTTACTGTTCTATATATAATTCATCGCATCAGTCTCATATCAGTTCATTTTTTCCAGCTTTGCGTCAAAAATGTTGAAATTTACCAACTATCAACCTACTCAAAGGCTTGGTACCTCTTTTAAGGGCTTTAGTGTTTATTGTAAGTCCCTTTTATACCACATTTGCGTACAATTAATGTTAAACGTGTTGGTAAGAAAGGTTGGTCACTACCAACTCCCCTCCCTCTTCGCCTGTGTTTGTACCCCAAACCCCAATGTTCGTACATTTTCGCATGCTTGCTGCAGCACTCGTCTGATTGTTCTCCTACATTCTAGAAAATTCGGTCGCTTCACAGGATCTTCGTTCCAAAGTTCTGTGACAATTGTTCGGCTGAAAATGACCGCATTATTAAGTCACTAACGCTGTGGATAAGGTAACGGTATCTTGCGATTCAAAGTCTTTCAGGCCCAGAGACAAATTCCTAATTTTTTCTATTGCCAACTCATACGCTGCCGCTTATCACCGTAGAAACTGTTATGCCCTCCAAAGACTCTGAAGGGAGAGATGTAAACGTTGCGCATCTCTGTATCTACCACTGAAACTATGAAATTTTACATGCAAATGCAGCCATGGGGACTTTGATACCGGTTAGGGACAAAAGAGACTATCAATATGGCTAGAAAAAATGAATTTAGTAATCAGCGATATACATTGCACGCAATAGTTATCGAATTAAGGTTCAAGCAAGCATATGGGTTTTTCACTCCTTATTTTGCTACTTTTATCAAAAAAGTGTTTTAATAAGGAATTATGGACGCCCCAATCTTGCATCATCATGCATAACCCGCTGACGGTCTTAATCTACTCACATGTCGCTAGGTACAATGCTTGGTAGTGTCAAGCGATGGCCTTTCGAGAGATAGACGACCAAACTTTGCCAAGAATTTATGCTTTTGCCAAAATTTTCAAGTTCAGTTTCGTAAGGAAGCTGCTTAGCGAAAGTAAATAATTCCCAGATGACCACTCCAAAAGACCAACATTCTGAATGAATTGTGAATACGTTGGAAGAGAGCGATTCGATAGCCATGTAGTTATATGGGAGAGCAACGCCATTATTAAATATCTTATAAACATTGTCTGTTTCATAAAGTCTCTTTGACAAGCCGAAATCGGCAATCTTCAGTGTAAAATTATCTTTTAAAAGAATATTTCGCAGCGCTACGTCTCTATGTATTATCTGAAACGGCAAAGTAGAGTAATCAACAATAATGCTTTTATTGATTAGTATCTGAATAGTCTTCTATCAGCAGCGGAAATAAACATGTCCTTCTTATATTTGACAGACAAGGGAAGGTTCGATAGGATTTTTGGCTCTTTGGCATTTGACTTACCTTATCTTTGGTATTCAGTCACGGAATGACGAGGAAAAGAGTATTGCGGTAGGGCTTAACTTCGATAGAATTCGTGACAAATTCTATCGATATTTGAATGATAAGAACAATTGTCTAACTTGTAGGTGGGAGGCAAGCACTACGCAATATCGGAAACAAGAAAATTTTACAACTGTACGCAAAACTATAATGGTTTTGGCATTTTTCTTTTTGTTTCAAGTGTTGGCATTTTTACTTTTAGTTCTTAAAATAAATAACGCGAATTACTTTGATATAAATGAAGTTAAACTCACTTTCTTCTCGGCGAGAAATTGCATTGCCCTCGCGATCTGCAAGGCGAACCAGAGTAAATCGCTCGTCGTGATCATACCACTCTCTCGTCTCGACCGATACTTTTCTGCCCAGCTTGGGTCTTGCTGTGCCTAAAAGAAGAGTACAATCAGTTGTTCCAAACGAAAACTGGATAGTTTTGTGCCTTTTTCGAGTCCAATTATTAGATTCAAATATCAATGCGGATTCGAATATGTATTGCTTAAACATTGCTTCCATTCCTGAGCGCCGTCTGGTTTCTTTTTTTGCGCTCTCAAATTTGCTGTAACTCCTAGAACGATTCCCTTAGCTACTATGATTTTAGTACGCCTCGCAGGTGCGCGCTCTACAGTGCCAATAAATATCAGTCATCTGAATCATACCCAAATAACAATATAGTAATGCTGAACCTTAATGAGCTGGGCTGACAACATCTAACGGGAACGACCCATTTCTGTATTCTGTAGTTATAAATGAGACACTGAGAGAATGCTATTTGATTTCCGTTTTAAACCTTCAGAATACTGCGCAATACCTTCCAAGTTTGTTCCAATAATTGCTGCTGCTCATTGTTCTCCTGGACAATAATTTCGTCCACAAATTCACCACCATCAAATTTTCTCTCGAGAAAGCTATCCAGACTGCCAAATTCACAGAATTCTGTCAAAATGCAGAATTCATTTCTACTTTTTGTAACGGCTCCAAGAAGTCTTAGAACATTTTCGTGTTCAATCTCACTCTGAAGATACATTAGTATCTTCATTTCATCCCTGAGCACACTCTTCTCGTCTTTCGCCATTTTAATTGCAACTTGAATATTTTCTTTCGATCGAGATAGTGTTCCCAAATATACATCACCATAAAATCCTTCTCCAATACGCTGAAATTAAAATTTGACAGCTTGAACCTGTATCTCTGAGCCATAGTCAAAGCGTATAATATTCCTGATGAGCTTATTAATAAGTAAAGTTGCAGTGAGTTGGACTAATTTTTTTGCAAACAGACTTCTCTTTCCTAGTTTTAGCGTTAATCTTTTTAGTAGGAAGCAGCAGCAGTAATAAGAAATTTATGTAAATGACTCACGCGTTCCTTTTTAATTTGTCTTGGATCAACTTCGAATCTTTCGTTGTATACCAAATAGTCGGCAATTTGTTGAACAGGAACATATCCATTAGTTGCACTTTCATCCTTCATTAATGCAAAAGATTCGTCAGTTTCATCATCATTGTTCTCTTGTGGTAACTCTCCAGGAAGATGATTAAATTCAACAGCTACATAGGGTTTTATGACATCGGACGCTTGTTGGCTTTTCGTCTTAGGGTCTTCATTCTCAGCACTTTCCGCTGCGGTAGTGGAATCTGCATTGTTGGTGTGATGAAGTTCTTCTTTAACATGAGCAGGAGGCGTAAGTCCTCGCTGCATGAGAAGCTGATCAGCGATCAAAATCTTCTGCTTAGCTTCGTCTTTTTCGTTCACTCTGTCATTGAATTCATCGGATTTATCTTCCATGTCTAGCTCTGAAACTGTAAGACTCAGTTTGTAATGTAATTGTCAGTGATTGATATTCTCCTCATACACGCACACCGGTTTGCGACTTTGGAACGACTAGGAAGCGCCAAATCGATCGGCTCTCAATCGATCAGTTGTATTTATTATGTTGGGCTATTATGATAGTGCAACACTCGCTGGACACGGGAGAAGGGCTAAGTGATCTAACTAAATCCGCCATGTTTCACACATTGCTGCATTCACGAATTTCATAGTTTTCCATATTAATCTGCTTCCGGAGACTGACTATCATATCGTTTAGGCTTATTGTTAGCAGTCATAATTAAATACAAGCTTGATATACATCTTTGAACTTACTGATTTTTTCCGTCATACTCGAATCAGTAGTAGCCTGGCTGCTTCTGATCGAACTGCCTCCAACAGAAGTTGTTTCAAAGTCTTCCATACCGCTGTACTCATTTATGCCATCAAGATATTCATTCGGCTGAATATACGATACTCTGGATTTGTCAGTTGTCCATCTTTCATTCTGGGATGTTTCATGATCTTCAGCGTTACTATTATTATCCAGACACTTGAATTTCACATACGCTTTTGACATTTTCTGTAGCAGTAGGGCAATTGAATACGTTCCCAACTGCAAAAGATAAACTCGTCTTGGTGCTACAAAGTTCTTTCAGCGGAGCAAGTGTGCGACGTCCTGCTGTGAGCGCGTTATAAGTTACAAAGAGCGACAATCAGAGCATCAGCCACCAATGACGCGGTTTTTACAATCCTATCACGTCTATCGTCTGTTGATAACAACGCACACGGGCAAGCAAAAAATTTTGAAGATAATAAGTAGAATAGCAAAGAAGCAGGAAATACTGTTAGAATTAAATAATCTGTGATATTGTAAAGCGGCAGTAGCAATTTGCGAGCAGCGCGAGCAATTGAGGAGGCGGGCGAATTTAGCACGCATACGAACTGGTATTAAAGTTGAACAAGAGAGCGACTGAGCATACGAATTATCTAGCACAGACTGCATAAGTGAACGTGTCAAGCGGGCAGTTAACATGAATGAAGCACACGGTATGCCGTGTTTTTACCAGCGAGCTAATGAGCAGAATACTGTGCTACTAGGACTTATGTCGCGCGCTTGCTCAGTTACTCATGCTACTCTTTATCCGTCTCTTCATTCCGCTATATTTCCGCTAGCCGTAGTAACATCATCGTTATGAACTCAGCCGGTTGTAGTTTCACACTGTTATAAAATAGATTTATGCATGATCGAAGATAAGATTCAGCCAGCTGTACTCTGTTTTTTGGTTGAACATCCATAAAATAGATTGCAGGAGTCACACTATTGATTCTTTTGTTGTACTGCGAATTGCACTTCAGATCCATATTGATCTCCCTCTGTTTGTCCAAATTGTAATTATCCATATTGAGTAGCAATGCTTCAGTCGGAAAAAGTATAATTACACTTCAGTGCTTGATCCAATCAATTTTTTATTGTACAAATATCAATAGCGATGCCTCGATTCCATTAGTACAAGTAAAATACAATTAAAATTCATCACATCAACAAAAAAAACTCCAGAATTCTTTACATTACAGCTAACATTGTCTCTTTTACTTACAAATTTTTTGAAAATACCCTATATTAAACTGTGAGAGATTGTCGCTACGCCGGAAGGAAATCAAGAGATCATCGTGAAATTTTGAGAGGAAGAAAAAGATGACTTCATGCCCATAGATTTTTAAAAATGTTTTCCATTACACTTCAACAGCCACGCGAAATAAACTCATTAATTAACTAAAAGTCAGTACTTACTTTAACCGCGTACCCTGCCTGTGATGCAAAATATAAGTAAAATAATTTACCATAAACGACGTGAAAATTAAGACTATTAATTCCTGAAAAAAGGGCGCAAGCTTTGTTTGCAAACTCTTTAAATTACGAGAACCACATGAAAGGAAAGCACAAGTCTAACAAAACTGCTCTCTTCAATGCTTCCCCAAGTGGTTAATTGTCCTCTACTGTGCCAAAGTTACGTGAAAGCTGCCACACGACGCGACGAGCGGAACTGACAACCGGCCGTTGACTATTGACGAATTGCCCATTATTAATTATTTATAGCGTTTGCAGCGTTCATTATGTCAAGAGCAAGCCTGTTTGTCCCATCGATCTTTCTGGTCAACTGACGTCTTTTCTTTGGCCCAATGAGATCTGCGTGGCAGCCTCATTTGCTCATTTGCTCGGTTTGATGTACGGACCTTAGCCGATGTTAAAAGTGTTTAGTCGTCTGCGGCTACGTCAAGCTTCATGCACAGACGCTTCCAAAAGTCCTTAGGTTCTTGCCTTACTTATATGAGACAATAAAATTCATCGTATTATGCCCACAAAATGAAAGATCTGCAGTATTTAAAAACCAGAATATTTCAGGAAATCCTGTGGCTTCGAAATTTTGTTTTTTCTCTATCTTAGGTGTTTAGGTAGAAACTAAACATCGAAGTGGAAATGACCCTCCTCTGGGGCCCATTGAATATTTCTTAAAGGCAAGCTTTGGCAACGCGAGTCAATTGTGCAATGTTCTCGGTGCTTATCTTTGGCTCACTTACCTATTTGATGATTTATAAATGGATTTTGAAAAATAATACGCTATTTCTGAAACTTTCTGAGACTTCATTCACAATTTCATATGAATTTAAATGTCATTTTCAACACTCAACATGAAATGTTTATTATATTATCTTGTATTGTTATTCAGATATTTTTATTTGCAGCAAGAAGATATATTTCAACATTTACCAAGAATGTCTTCTCTGGCAAAGTTCGATTTGTCCTTCTCACGCTTACCATTGAAGCTGTAATAATGTATATAGTATGGTTAGGCATGGTGAAGAACGCAATTCTTACTGATATGGAGAGGTGTAGTAGTCAAAATGATGCTACACCCAGCCAATTGCCAAATACCTTCGCTTCAAAGCGTTCAACTGCTGGGCCAGAAATAAAGACATCAGCTACGCCTACGACCGAAAAGAAACTGGAATCAGCTTCCGCAATCGCAATGACATCTAAAAAACAACGGAAAAAAAATAACTCGCGCTTATTTTGTTGGATAATGACATCTAAAAAGCATTATGAAACGCGGACCAAATATCTCGAAGATATTTGGCCAAAACGCTGCGACGAGCATTTCTTTTTTACTGACGATAAAACAAATCGAACTGATCGGTACCTAATTTTTTGCCTTCAACATGAGTATGACTTGTTAAAATTGACGAGCTGCTCTGCGACAGCTACAAAATCGGCGTGTACTCTTTAGTATTGCCATTTTATGTCTGCGGTCAACCTACTGTTTCGCAATTTTTAAGAGAGACTTTTTCTAAGCAACGAGCTTTATCGAGCTTCCCTTGGCACAGTTGTTAAAAAGGTCTCGGATTTTGATGAAATTTGTTATTCTGGGGTAATTCAGGTCGGGATTTCCGAAAAACGCATCAGAATTTTTCGAAAATATTTTCGTGTCGAGATATGGCGGGAAATTTAAACTTGATCAGGAGACTACAGTAGAAATATAAAA
>NIUQ01005677.1:0-10252 GCA_002796945.1 Plectus sambesii
CTGTACAAGGATAACAGCAGGCTGAACTCGCTAATCCGATCGCTGCTACATCGGTTGCTCGACGGTGGATTTGCCGTTGTCAGCGGCACCGTCGGTAAGCGAACAAAGGATAAGCATTCGATATAGCTTGAGCGGTCTGCTTCGAGATTAGTCGTAACGGAATGTTTTGAAAAACTGACCGCTCAGATGTGGGCACTTGGGATATTAACGGTTTACCGTATTTCTTCTAATAATCGCCCACCCTCCAATAATCGCCCCCCTCCAATACTCGCCTCCCTCTAATAATCGCCCACCCTCCAATAATCGCCCCCCTCTGGCCTAGGTTGAAAAAAAAATCGCCCACCCCCCAATAATCGCCCACCCCCCAACAGTCGCCCCCCTTCAGAGTGATTAAAATACTAAACACCTATGCAGTGATGGTTAACATAGAACTCCTATTAGCTTTCCACTACTAATATTGCGTTATCTTCTTGTTTATGACTGATATTATACACAGAAGTGACGATTGTAAAAATTATATGCCCACTCTCCAACGAGCGCCTTCATTTAACATGGGTTGAAATAATAATCGCCCACCCTCTAATAGTCGCCCCCTCCAATAATCGCCCCCCCTCAAGCGGGGGTTGAAAAAATAATCGCCCAGGGCGATTATTGGAAGAAATACGGTAAGGGTATTTGAACCCCAAGTTTCCTTGAATTTCGTTCACTGGCTGCAAAGTTTTAAGCATTTAAATAAAAGGTGGCCATTTTTTTCTGAACATTTTTTTAATTTGCACAATCCTGCTGTGAAACTATATTAATGCTTTCCTTAATAATTGAGTATAATGTCCAAACGGCCATTAGATCATTTACCATGCACCTTGCCAGTGCTTTTACTTCTGAGAAAACAATCGAAAGTGGGTTTAGCATGTATAAGTGAGGCAAAAGGAACCTTATCTCATATGGCGACCCTTTCGCAATCACCTGCAATATGCGCGCTTTGTGGATCCAAGCGTTAGTTAAGATCAGACATGCGCCGTTCATCTCCTTACTGTCGCGCAAACGTGCAACAAGCTTATGCACGAACGCGCATAATTTTGTGCCGTTGATGATTCTAAAATTGATGATCTATGGATGAATAATGGCATGGTTGCTCATTGTAGCAACCAACTTCACCGTCAGGCGTCTGTTGTATCTCAGAAAAATGCAGCTACGAATATCGTGGGTTAACGGCCCGAGCGACTCAAATTATGCACTGATTAAGAAGCAAGCCTTTCAAATTTTATTATATTTCTATCTGGAATAATGATTTTGTGGACTAACGTCAAGGTATTCATAAAGTATAATAATCTTCTGATATATCTAATTGTTTTTACCAGCTGATTTAATATAAACTAATGTCAGAATTCAGCATGGCTTTTGGAAGTTTTGAGAATGAAAGTTGAGAAAACATGATGTAAATCAAGCAGTTTGGTCACTAATTCCAGAATTTCTCGTTTAGCTGCCTCAAGTTTGGCTTCAGAAACTCGGAAGATGAAAAAAGTCGTACATATAGATCATGATGACGTGGCAGCAGTGGTTCGCCAAAGCCTTGTTCACGCATGCTACAACTTAGATACAAAAACAATCTTAGTTTCTCTGCTAAATGGAAATTTTCTAACTGATGTCCAGGTTCAAGTCATCAAGGTTTGTAGTTAATCAAAAACATCACTTTGGCTATAAATTATACAGGGCGGCTGAAAAAAAACATTTTGCTCTGGCATTCTGCAGAGAATGAGAATAAGGCCAAAACGATTAAACCGTTGGATAGCCCGTGGCCTAAACTTTTGATTGGTGTAGTCATTTTTTGATCCGCCCTCTAGGGGATCTGGGGTACCCTTAAAAGTACCAAAATTAGCGTGCTGGAGAGCTGTTTGGATAAACAGTCGCTGTTTTGCACCAAAATGGAGTTACGGGCTGTGCTGTGAGTCGTTTTACTCAACGTAAAATTCTCTATAATATTCCAAAAATCCATATCCGTAATTCAATTACTGTAGAAGCTACAGTGCGCCAAAGTTGACCAAAGTGTGCCTCTTTGAATTTGGTAGGAAAAATTAACCATTTTTTCTCAATTTTGACTGTTCTAAACATGTTACGCCTAATTTTATGCTTTTTGACCAGAAACATTTCATATTCATCCAATCTGGCATCGATTGGCGCACACTTCACTAAGGCACATCTTGCACTGAGCTTTGAAACGGCGTTTTTTGATGCTAAACCGATCGACGTCAGATTGGATGAATACGTAATGTTTCTGTTCAAAAAACTTAAAAAGATCAAACATACTTAAAACAATCAAAAATCGAGAAAAAAATTGTTTCAATTTTCCATCAAATTCGAATAAGCGCACCTTGGTCAACTTTGGCATCCTTTAGCTTCTACAGTATTTGAGCGAAGGAAATGGATTTTTGGTATGTTATAGAGAATTTTACGCTGAGTGACACGAGCTTTAGCACAGCCCGTAACTCCATTTTGGTGCAAAACAGCGACCGTTTATCCAAACTGCTCTCCAGCACGCTAATTTTAGGACTTTAAGGGGTGCCCCGGATCCTCTAGAGGGCGGATCCAAAAAAGAACTGCACCAATCGCAAGTTTAGACCACGGACTATCCAACGGTGTAATCGTTTTGGCCTAATTCTCATTCTCCGCGATATGCGAACCAACTATGAGTTTTTTTGGCCCAACCTGTATTTGGGACACCCTCTGTTTTGCGCACTGCGTACATTAAGGCAGAATTTTCTTAGCAGTGAGTTTGTATTGGCATAATGAGCTAAAAGTTTCCGGATTTTGATGAAACTTTGCATTCAGGGGTGATTCTGGTCGGAATGCGCGAAAAACATGTCAGATTTTTAAAAAAATACTTTCCTGTCGAGATATGGCGGAAGATTCAAATCGAATTTACTGACTACAAAGACGGAATCAAAATCAATATTTCTATACACCATTCGAAAGAGCCTAATGAGAGGAATCCGAAAATGGGCAAAATCTTGACATTGGTGCAAAACTAAGAAAGCTATGCAAGAGAGAATAAGCCCTATTTTTTCGCTTTATAGTTTTTCGCGTTTTTCGGTAGAAACTTGGTCACATGCCCTAAGCCAAAGTTACCCTAGGATTACTCCCCTGACTCTGGGCTATCCAACGGTGCCATAAAAATAAACATCTGTGTTCGGGGTTGAACCTCAATTTTAGCTTGAAGTTACTCTATGCCAAAATTACGGTAAAAATGGGTTCCCAGAAAACTGGGAAGATGCCATCAAAACCAAATTTTCTATCAGCCATTGGACTGGAAATGATGAGAGAAATCCGAAAATGTGCTCAATTTCGAAATTAATGCAAAACTAAGAAAGTTATGCAAAAAAGAAAAATACTGGTTGTTTGCGTTTTTTGGGTTTTTAAACTTTTCTGTTTTTCGCATTTTTCGACAAAAACTTGGTCGCAATTCCTAAGCGAAAGTTACTCTAGAATTACTTCCCTTACTCTGGGCTATCCAGCGGCACCATAAAAATAAAAATCTGTGCTCGGGGTTGAATCTCAGTTTTAGCCGAAAGATACCCATCTTTCGAGGCTTTTGTCAATTTGGTTGAAATTTTTTCAATGTGCTCGCGTACAGTTATTCTCTTTTTAAAACATGTTTTATCAGTATATTTGATGATTCATACCTAACGATGGGCGATCAAACGACATCGGATAGTCCATCGTTAGATAAGGTTCAATCTTGCCCACGGATAGAGGAAAATATATCACTTCCGGGGTCATTAAAGCATTCTGGTTTTTGTTCACGCATCCCCCTTGTTTTGGTTCCGGAAGCCTCAAAAGATGGGTCACTTCAGGCCAAATTTAGCATCCATATTCGCACGAATTTGATACTTTCTATGTTACCGTTGGATAGCCCATCATTAGGGGATTAATTCTCGATAGTTTTGCCTTAGAGCTTTAGAACAGATTCTCGTCGAAAAATTCGAAAAACTGAAAAGTTAAAAATTCAGAAATTGCGATAAAGAGTACTTTTCTTTGTTGTGTAACTTTCTCAGTTCTGCATCAAATTTAATTCTGAGCACACTATCAGATTCCTCTCATAATGCTCTTTCGAATGATGTATAGGAAAACTAGTTTCGGTCCCGTCTTTATAGTCATAAAATCTGAATTCAAATCTCCCGCCATATCTCGAGATGTAAATATTTTCCGAAAAATTTGATAGGTTTTTCAGAATTCCCGGTGTCGTATATATTACTCTGCCCGGCAGAGTTTTACTCGTATAATACTCTGACCAGCGCGTAAAACTGCCCAGCGTATAAAACTCTGCCCTAACAGTAACCTCTGACCTCATGCAAAGCTATTGCCACATCGAGATCAAATAATACAATCAAAATGACCGCGCGCACAATGATGTGTGGTAAAATGGCGAAAAATTTAAATGAAGCGCGCAAATGATGACTGCGCGGTAATATTCCGCGGCAAATGGCAGACTGACCGCTATATAAGTATTGAAATCAATGCTACGACATCATTGAATTTGCTTTCGTCGCCTTCTCATCGCTAACTTCGAATCGTCACTCTCCTTCTCCCCCTCTTTTGCGTTCGTCGTTTGTTGCACTTTTCTTTCTGTTTCGACCGCGGTTTGTCGCAATTTCTCTTTTCTTCTCTTCCGTTTGTGGTAAGTTGCATTTTCTCCTAACTTTTGTTCGTAGTTTGACTTAATTTCGTTGACGTATATATAATCTTCGTTTGCTCCCTCTCTGCCTTGATCCTTTCCATCCCCTCTCTACGATGACTACCGTCATGAAGAACATGCAGTTGAAACCATGACACTGAGTACAGGGGCTGTACCATCGAAGAATACGAATGTATCTTTACGTAAAAGAAAGAAGGCACGATGCCGAGTTTTGAAGAGGTAGAAGAGAGCATGCACAAGGGCAAGAGGTCTACTTTTCGACACAAGTGCGCCAACTTTGCGATCTCCACTGATGGCACCTCGCTGATGAACTACAAGAAGAACAAGTATGACTCCAACAAGAAGCCTGCCAGCACTGTAGTTACTATTGTCATCAAGTCTGATAAGAGCGAATCGGAGGCCTATGATTCTCCTCCAGCAAAGAAGATCTGTCTCTCTCCACCAACGAAGAAGACCTCCCTTTCTCCCCCTACTTTTCAGTTGACTCCCATTCAGATCATCTCCGACGCCTTGATCATCGATGTCGTCATCACCGACCGAGAATTGCGCTTCAAGCCTCCCACTAAAGGTTTCATGATAATTAACAGTTCACCCTTAGATATCCATAGAAATGAAATTGTCCATCCGAAAATTAGTACTGCTCGTATGTTCAATCGCACAGCAGCCCCTAAGCCAAAAAACATCAGAAAGATCGTTGCCGACGGCAACTGCCTCTTCCGCGCCTTCTCCTTCTGCCTCACCGATTCCGAGTCGCATCATCTCACCGTTCGGCGCATCATCTGCGACTACATGGAGTTCTACCCGTCTACTTGGCAACCGCTAGTGGGTACTCGCACTGTCTCTGAGTAGTTAGACCGCGGCGTGCGCACTTCTGGCATCGGCAGAGAGCACTGGGGCACCAAGATCGAGATCCTCGCTTTCGCCAACATGTGCAACTGCATGGTGTACGTCTACAACGACCACGACAGCGCCCGCAAAATCAAGCAGTACGAAGGCTATGAACCTCGACCGCGCGCAGGCAGCCTAGCTCAAGATATTGCCGATCTAACCACCTTTTTGTTGTACAACACTGATGATCACTTCGAAGTTGTGTTATCGCCTTAGTTATTCGTCTATTCTTTTGCGCGTATTTCATTTGTTATTCTCTTATACTAATTTATGACTAACACTGCGTCAAACTTTAAATTAAAAACATTTTTAACAAGGGCAGAGTTTTACACGCTGGGCAGAATATTACTCACCTTTGACCCATGTAAAACTCTGCTGGCAGTGTATTACGCGTATAATACTCTGCCGGCAGAGTTTCACGCGCGTAATACTCTGCCGGCAGAGTTTTACATGGGCAGAGAATTATAAACGGCACCGGCCTAAATTACCCCTACATGTGAAGTTTCATCAAAATCTGAATCTGTTTTCAAATTGTTCTAAGGTTCTGATCAATAAACTCGATGCTTAGAATACTTCTGTCTTAATCAGTTTATGCATGTTGAAAATTATGTCGGTCAGATATTAATTTTGAAGACAGGTATAGAACTAAGTCAAAAATTAAGACCATAAAAATATTTGACACTTAAGATCCACTTTTTCTAAGCACCCAGTAATGTATTCATAGCCTTGGTATAGCTGAAAAATTTCTAATATCGCTGATAATTGGAATGCTAGGGCGCCATAGTGCAGAGCGCCTAAAAATGATGTTAGACTATTTACAGTTTTCGCGTCAACATACGGTGGGAAATTTAAAATTGCATATAGAAAACGTAGAGTTTGTCATGTTGCTATACATCAATCGATTGGAAATGATGAGAAGAATCGGAATATACAAGGTGTCCAAAAAGCTCCTTTACGGATTTGATCGACTCGTGCTCGGGACTGCGGGCACCATTTTAGGAGCGCTTTATTTTAAAGATAGCCCTACTTCCAACTTAGATTTTCTTTTTTCAATCTTTAAAATTGATTCATTTTTCGTTGTTATACACAAAATTTAAAAAAATGAGATTTTTGCTCCTACAGACAGGACGCTCAAAAGTCGCATTACAACTTTGACTTCTTCTAATTTCGTGAGAACGCAACTAATTTAAATGCGACTTTTTCAAAAGATAGCCCTACTTATAATTTAAATTTACTTTTTTAATCTTTAAAATTTATTTATTTTTAATCATTTTATACTGATATAAAAAAATGCGAGATTTTAGATGAACGGTGTAGCTAAAAAATAATACCACATTTTGTTTTTTGATTAACTTTGTCCAGGTTAATTCAATTGAGCTGAAATTAAACAAAAATAATCTGCAGAAATAGGGTTATTGTTTGAAAAAAGAATTATTGATCTCGGTCATGGCGTTTTAGAGATATGATTAACCAAGCTGAACACTCGTTTGAGAGAAAACTGCCTGCGACCCATGAAGGTAACGTGATGGGCTTAAAAAGGAGTATATATGTTTGGTTGACCATAACTTTACAACGCCATGACCGAATTCAATAGTTCTCTTTTCAAACAGTACCTCAACACCTCCATATTGTATCTGTCAAGTTTCAGCTGATTTACATTATTGTGGGTCAAGTTATTCAAAAAACAAATTTTTGAAAAACCAAGAAGATGTTAACTTCAACTTTTCGCCATTTTATAACTTTTCAGCTTCTACACTGATTTTTACTCTGAGCACATATTCAGATTTCTCCCATTATTCCCATTCTACTGATATTTAAAGACACCGATTTTGACTAACTCTCCGTTGTCCGTATACATTTTTTAATTTCCCATCGCATCTCAAAGCGAAAACTTTTGTGAAAAAATTCGACATCCTTTTTGGATGTTAAAAAAAATCTTTAAAACACCCTATCGTACCAATTTTCAGCGAAATCCGGAAACTTTTTGCCAACTGAATCAATATAAACACGGTGCTTAGAATAAGCGGATCTTAATTTCTCATTCAGGCGAAACAGCTTTATTTTGCCTATAACCTGACCTTCAGTTACTTAAAACGGTTTATTATGCCCACTTTCGCTTTTTTGAATATTTTATATTAATAACGCGAGTAAACTGGATTGACGATAAAAGTGGAAATAAGTAAATTGTATAATTATTTTAGTTTGTAGTCAACTCTGTTACTGTCTCAATCTCAAATTTATTTAGGCCAAAAAAGTGAAGTTTGATAGGAATAGCAAATTCTTGGAAATACTTCCAAAACTTAACCATGGGGCACTTGAATACTACATGCAAGCACTGTACAACAGTAACCAGCACAAGCTTCTCGAAAACATTTGGTTCAACTCTAAATTACCGCATCCTCTCAGGTTTGTTGGTTATTCAAATTTTGCAACTAAATCTAATTATTGTAGAAACATGTGCATTGCTGCGGTGTATCAGAAGTGTCAGCTACTAACTCAAGATGAACTGAGGTAATGCTTATAGATAATTGCTGCTTAAATGCGTTTAATCTTGATAAAACTTTGGGAACTTTGTAATGGGATTGAGTTGGATGTTTGCCAACTGGCAGTTATGAAGCAATCAGCTCGTTATCATTTATGAAAGATGCAAAAAAAATTACGTTGCCTGGAACTGGGGCAGCATTGTTTTGGCATACATCTGATTTAACTTCATTAAACATAAATATAAGAACTGAGATGATATAGAACCAAGGAGAAGAATCCGTCCAGAGCCTACATTTCCCTTGTCAACTCCTTTAATTAAACGATGCCACATTCATGCATTTTCCGGTGACGGGGTGGTCTAGGGGTAAGACGCCTGGCAGAATGGCAGGAGACCCAGGTTCGAGTCCTGGCAGCGTCACCCCCTCTGTGTCAGGCAAGCGACGGCTGACCGGGGGTTATGGATCAGTCGTATCATGGAAGGAACAAGCTACTTCAACACTTCGGCTAGGGCGTCCCCCGGAAGCGACGCACATCGTCTTTGCCTGAGCGGTGTGACAAGAGAGCTAGGGCTACCGCGTGATGGACAAACGCGGCTAAAGAAGCAAGTCCAGACCATCTGTATTGCATCACTGAACGTCGGATCTATGACGGGCCGAGGTCAGGAGTTGGCAGACGTACTGAAGAAGAGGAAGGTGCACATCGCCTGCGAACAAGAGGTCAGATGGAAAGGTGAGAAGTCGCGAGACATCGGCGCTGGCTACAAGCTCATCTACTACGGCACTTCTTCCAAGAATGGCATTGGTGTTATCATCAATGAGCAGCTGTGCGATAAGGTCCTGGAGGTAAGGAGGATATTGGATTGGCTGACGGCTGTGAAGATCTACCTGCCAGAAGGACCCATGGTCATTATCAGTGCATATGCACCACAAGTTGGATGTGCAGGAGGCAGTCCACAAGAACAAGGTCGCGTTCAAGCACTGGCAGAGGTCTCTACTCCCTGAGGACCGCAGAGCATACATGGAAGCTAAGAGAGCAGTGAAGCAGACGATCGCAGCAACAAAGTCAGCACACTATGAGGACCTGTACCAGAAGCTCAGCACAAGGGAAGGAGAAAAAGCAGTCTACCGCCTAGCTTGCGCCAGGAACGCCGCAACAAAGGACATCCATATAGTGAAGACCATCAAGGACTCCAATGGAATGGCGCTACAAAGGGAGAACAAGATCCGCGAACGATGGGGAGAGTACTTCCACACCCTCCTGAATGAAGAGAACGCCCGAGACGCCTGCGATGAGACGCCTCCAGTATCCGGCCCCATCCACGCCATCACCAAGGCAGAAGTCAACCTCACCCTGCGAAGAATGAAGAACGGGAAGGCAGTCGGACCAGATGGAATCCCAACTGAGGCATGGAAGGCGTGCGGGACTACTGGCGTGATATGGCTCACAGTGCTGTTCAACAGGATCCTGGAGAGTGGGAAGATGCCCGACGCGTGGAGGAGCAGCACGATCGCCCCGATCTACAAGAAGAAAGGAGATGTGCAGCAGTGCAGCAACTACCGCGGCATCAAGCTACTCAGTCACACGATGAAGCTGTGGGAGCGAGTGATAGATGCACGACTGAGAGCAGCAAGCAAAGTGGCCCCAAACCAGTTCGGCTTCACACCAGGACGCTCAACCACAGATGCAATCTTCACCCTCCGGATCCTGATAGAGAAGCACCGCGAGAAGCGCCAGCCACTACACTTCGCCTTCATCGACATGGAAAAAGCCTACGACCGGGTGCCAAGAGAACTGATCTGGTGGGCGTTAAGGAAGAAGTGGATTCCTGAGCAGTACGTGCGCATCATCCAGGACATGTACAGCAAGGCTCAAGCAGCAGTAAGAACATGCTACGGCGAATCGGCAGCATTCCCGGTGACCGTTGGGGTGCATCAAGGCTCCGCTCTCAGCCCCTACCTCTTCATCACAGTACTCGACGTCATCTGTGAAGACCTCCTGGAGCCAGCACCATGGACAATGCTATATGCAGATGACGTAGTGCTGTGCTCCAAAGACCAGAGAGACCTTGAGAGGAAGCTGCAGAAGTGGAAAGATTGACTACACAGCCACGGTCTACGCCTCAACATCAGCAAGACAGAGTACATGGCCACAGGACTGGACGCAGCCGACAACAGCACCATCCACCTAGAT
>NIUQ01005678.1:0-10219 GCA_002796945.1 Plectus sambesii
ACTGAATCAATTTGGATAAAGTGTGATCGTGTAATTCAACATTTGCTGCTAAAAACTGTGAATGAACCTGTGTGTAGTCAGATATCATCCCTTTCCATTCGGTATTTAATTTTTGGTAGGCAAGTATTAGCGGTAAACCTCTCAACTCTTGTTCTGGTCTACGTACAATTGTTTCAGCTTTTTTGGCGCAAAATTCGCTAGCCATTTTAGTATAATCACAAGTTGAATTATTATTGGTAATAGTACTCTTTGTTGGACTGGAGACGGTTCTTTTAGAAGATGACCGACCTTGACCGTGCTGTGTGTTGCGTCTCTGCGCTGCGGCTAATTCTTGTCTTAATTTTTTCATTTCAATCTCCATAGCATGTCGATATCCTATAAACATTTGTATAGATATAGAAAATAAGTTCAAAATTACCTCGAGGATTTTCCTCATAATTCGGTTGAGAAAGATGAGTAGTGTTTTGCTGCTGCTGTTGCACGGTAACTGGTTTACGGTGAGATTTCTTTTGGCGCTCGGTCTGTCGATTATCAGCATGGGATATAGGTGTCGGTCGTATACGCCGGGACGGTGTTTGCGTGAGCGGAGTATCGACCTCGATCGGTCGTAGACTCGTTCCGTCTTGGAGCGTCGACGGTGGCGTGGGTGTTACCAGCGAACCGCGCTCATTCGATTGTTGATAAGTATTTGGTTCCAGTATTGGTGGTGGGGTCGCTGTTGGTCTCATATAAAAATTAAATTCCTCCATAGTTAATAGTTCATCGAGAACGTTCTCTTGCGGTTGGATGATATCTCCTTCTTGTTGAACACCATCTCTTAGCATCTCCGGTCTGTACTCTCCTTGGTTATTGCAATCAGGTTGAATACTATTTTCGGCAGGGTTCGCGTGTTGAACAAAGTATGTCGTCGATGGTGGTGAAAATTGTAGAAGCGGTTGTCGATCAACATGCGATCTCGCTTGCACCATACGGTTGGCTTCATTCGAGGCAACGGTTCCCTCCAAACCAACTGTAATGCCAGCAACTTGGCTAGCGCTACTGTTACGATGGAGAGGGGCAACCTGATTCACAAGCTTATGAACGTTGGCGTGGCAAGAAACATTGGGTTCAGGTTGATCTCGAGCTCGTTTCCATTGTGTCGTAACTGTCTCAGTCTTCTTCCTTTTTCCTTGCGTATTCTGTCTTCCATTGCTAAAATTATAAAAGTTAGCAGAGTGATAGAATAAAATCTATTATAACATTTTACCTTGATTTTTGAAGCAGTTGTTGTGGTTTATCCGATAGGAGAGAATTGACAAAGTTTTCCAGCTGAGCAATTTTGCTCGAGATTGCTTGTTGATTGAGTTTGATCTCATTAATTAGAGAAGGGATTTCCGATAGGTTAGACATTACAGTATCAGGCTGCGCAAGAGATCTCTCGGAAGCGAGCAAGGTACAGAGGGAATCCTTCCACGAGAACGACCATTTTATAGATATTTTCAAGGTCGTAATAAACGATATCGATAAGTCCTGATCGTTTTGAGACCATTAGTCATACGGTATTCGTAGTGTGTACTGTAGACTGTTTCATGGTAGAGTTGTCTTACGATATTCGTAGTGAATACCAGAGAGTGTTTCGAGGTAGAGTAGTCATACGATATTCACAGTGAGATATTGTCATTGAGCGTACTTAGAACATTTTCCCTTGGTATATTGTCTGTTACTTTTAGACTACGATAGCTGGGATGTTTCTGTATGTGAATATTTCTGGATTATGTAATACAGTAGAATCGAGAGAGTAGAGAAATATGGTAACAAGCAATTTGTGCATTTCTCTTTGCTCTCTTTTATTAAGATTTTACTGTACTATATACTACTGACTGTATTTACAATATTCGACTTCGTTTGAGAGTATTCTTGCTTATGTCCCAGTGCTTTGTTTCTTTCATGAAACAGGTTCCGCGTATGGTAGTGACAATATCTGTTTCAGTTAGCTTAGAGCTTTCTTGCTGAGTATTCATTGCGTATCAAGTTTATTTCTACAAGGTTATAACATCGCAGGGAACAAAAGTGATACATGACATTTTACATCGATTATAGAATTTTAAAAAACACGCAATCGCTTTCGAATAATAATGTATAAATTGCAAACATCGCAAGGTAAAAAAGGTGATACATGACATTGATTATAGAATTAAAACACACAATCGCTTTCGTTAAATAATAACGTACAAATTGCTTCAAATGTTTACACGTCCTAATTGATCGTTTCTTTTATTATTTGGTCTGGTTTATTTGACGAGACCAGGTGGAGGGACCATAGTATCGACAGTTGTTGCCGTTGTCGTCGCCTTTGCTGTTGCCAGTTCCGGTGATGGCTTCGCGTTTCATGCGCTCTTGAGCAGCTTTGTCATAGATGTAATTGAATACTTCAGCCGACTTCACATATTCGTCCATGATATCCGGCAGTTTGTTCAAGAGTTGAGCGAACTGTAATTAAAATTGTTTATAGTAATAAGCTTGCTGTGTGTTTGCACCTCAGCCTTTGAGAGCGATATTTTCTTTGCGTTGTTGTTGCCTCCATAACCGAAGGAGATTGGTTGAAGTCTCGTGGCGTACTGTTGAATTGTCAGTCGTTCGATCTTTTCGCTCGTCTTCGAATTTATCCCGAACCACCATCTACCTGAAATTGAATAATATAAGAATATTTTTTTATACCTTATGTTTTCTCACCTCCGAATCCGCGACTCTTCTCGCTCTCATCGAGCATAATTATGTTAGGCGATGTGTATTTCACCTGAGACTCTGACTTTGGAATGCCATGGATTATCTGGAATTCCTTCCATTCGGCATCCATTGTCTTCGTCTCTTCTGTCGACAGTTCCTCCGTCTTACGCAAATGTAGGCTGGTACTTTGTAGTTTGCGCACTGCGTCGCGCATACGCTGCTCAGGAGTACGAGCAATCGGTGTACGCGTTACGTTGATTTGTTGTTGACCGGTTTGCTAAATTTATGATTGTTTTTTTTTATTAGATAGAGACAAGAAAACGATATACCTTAGGGGTCGTTGTTGATGATGGTGGTAAAACAGCGTCTTCCACACCTTCGTCGTTCATTGGTTCTTCTTGCTGCTCCTCTTGATTGTCTTGATCATCTTCATCAATTACATTTGGATCTTGATCTTCTTCGATTAGCACGATAGCTTCGTCGCTTTCATCCTTCTCTGGTAGCATTTCATCCAGGTTGAGAGAGCGACGTACTCGTGTAGATACACTTGTTGTATCCCTTCCGAGACCGCTAATTCGTAGTGTACCGTTCTTAGTGATAAATGAATGGGGTACACCGAGCTGCTGCTTTTGCTGCGAGCTCGGTTTTGTCGTTGAATGAGCACTATTTTTCTTGGAGATGGGACTCATTGTTTTCGGGACGATTCCGTTTATTGGCAACAGACAAATAAGGTAGCAGGGTAGTATGACAGTGAATTACTTTGAAGGTTGCGTGCACGCACTAGAGCAGATACAGTTGTATAATACATAGTGAGTATCATTCTTTATATAGGGTTGGAACAGATGTTGAGGACTACAGTAAACCGTTTCCTATCGCTGTAATAGTTCGAATACGGTGCGTTCTTCAGTACTGTAGGAATCAGGCGGTCGTCTGGTAGGTACGGTATGCTGTTGTAGATATCGATGACAGATGATTGTTAAAATACCAAGTAGACCGAGGGTTACAGTCATCCCTGTAACATAGAGCCATTCTATAAGACTGAAATCGTCAGGATCGTAGGATGGTGGTTGTGTCGAAAGGGTTGACGGTTTTCTGTAGTCTGGATATGTGCGCCGGTTATTGTATCTCGCCTGCATATCATTTCGTCACATTTACATGTTTTTCAGAGATAACCTCGCACCTTGTGCTCATCGATTAAGTTGTTATCTCCTTGACTGTCAATGATCGGGGTATCCGCGTATACGACTGATGGATTTTTGGGTGTTGCTGACGATAATGAATGTAATTCATCTTGTGTTCTTGTAGATAACATTGTTGTAGCGGATGTCTTTGAGGGTATACTTGTAATATTCAATACGACGCTGTTTGTCCTTTGGTTAGATATATTTGCGACAGGTTCTGTTATGACGTTTTGCATCTTTTATAATACGAAGGTATTACTACATAAACTACTATATTTTACACGCTTACCGTTGTAGTGAGTTTCTGATCGACGTTAGCAGATTTTTTGGATGGTTGTGTGGTTGGGTTTCGGGGTGTACAGTATATCATAACATTTTGTTCATACATCGGTGGGAAACATGGGTTATTCCTTGTTGCCGTTGCTATCTAAAATCGTTGAATATGTATGTAATACACATAGAAGTTGTAATGAGCTTGCCTTAATAGTGAATAAATACGGCATCATTGGATGGAATGTAGCGTTTGTTTCAGTTGTTTTAACGTTATAGATGAAAGTGTTTAAACGAGTAAGGTTTGGCTGTCCGCTGTGTAGATATTCGAGTTCTTCTGGGTCTTCCATTAATATTTGCAGTTCGGTTATTGTACAAGGAATAGTTCGTTGAACCGGTAGACCGACTGGTATGTTCAGACATTCCATCATGTAATCTTAATCAGTTTTTTGAACTTGAATGATGTAAAACATACACTAACCTGACATAGCAATACACGAGTCAAACGAGAGGCAAAAATTGCTTTCTACAAGCGAAATAGAAGAGATGGTTAACAGAGCGATGAAAAGCGACATTGTGATGCGTCTTGGTTGAGGAACAATGAATAAGCGAATGCTTGAAGACACGCACCGTTCTTATTCTGTGAGCGCCTTTTATTTGGTATTTGGTTAGATGCGAGAGACTGTTTTTTTTGTCTATCTATGACTATATATGCAAGTATCTCTCCGTTGTTTCATGAGATGTGATATGTTTTATCGCAGTTAAACTTGGATTTAGCTTTATGTCGAATTGTCGAATTAATAAATTTTTGAAGTTGACGGAATACTACGCAGGCGGTCATTTCACATGTTGACAGTTGTACTTGGTGGTGTGCGTTGTTAATAGAATAGTAAACAAAGTTTTTAATAACAGAATGATTGATGCAAGGTATGCTGAGTTGGCATAGATTGCGAACAGAAATGTTCACATAGTAAGATGGACGATTTCTACGAAGCATTGTGGAACGTACAAACTTTGGCGTATTTCGCGGTACGAGTAGGTTTACGACAATTGATGGTTTACATTTTACGATAAGTTTTGTTATTGTAGTGGACATGCACAGTGTTGATGACAGATGCACGTACGATTCAACTCACAACGTCAGAGACATGTTCACATAGTATCGATAGACTTACGGTAATTGACAGCGCTCGGACAATACAGTCTACCTACCTTTATGTAGAGAAGGATTCCGCGCGAAGGTTGTGTGTGCTGTGAAACACATGCGACACTATGGTGAATATACATGTGGTACCGTGGTGGGTATACATGCGGTAGTTGTAGATGGTCAAGATAGAGTGCACAATACTTTTTGTTATTGCATCGGGTATGCATAGCGCTGATCGTCAAAGTGCGTACAGTACAATGCGTGACGCATTGATGGTTGATTAATACGTTGACCTTTGATGCGGTGAGTGCAAGCAAATGTGTAATGGGTGGAGGGGGGATGTGCGTACAATCCTGTGTGGGTTGCGATAGACTGTCGCGTCGAAGGAGGGGGGGGGGGCATAGAAAACGGTGATATGTGTGTACTGTCAGTCAGAGATGTGTTCATTTTGTATCGATAGATTTACGGTAATCGACAGTGCTCGGAAAATAGAGTTTTGCTTTTATACCGTATGTAATGCAGAGATCTGTTGTGAACACTGTAGACAGCAGTATCATCCGAGGGTGAAAGTGTACTGTCAGAGATGTGTTCACATTGCATCGACAGTGCTCGGAAAATAGAGTTTTGCTTTTATACCATATGCAATGCAGAGATCTGTTCTGAACACTGTAGACAGCAGTATCATCCGAGGGTGAAAAAGTAACATCGTTCAGATGTCCTATACACTACTACTGACTTTTACGCGAAAAATTTTCTAAGTCCGACAGGTGACTCGAGCTTCATGATAGCCCTGTTGCTGCTGCTGCATACCATTTGGGTGACGGTTAAACATCTGTTGGCGCTCTGGCTGCTGATTGGTAGGATGCAAAACCGATGTTGACTGTATATATTCGGTGGTTTTGAACTCGTTTGGTCGCAATATCGTTTCAGGTTGGAGCATCGGTGGCGTTGCCAGCAAATCTCGCTCGTTCGACACTTGGCGCGCTTCAGATGAGATGGTCGTTGACGGTATTCGTATGATAAATGAACTCATATCGTTCAGATTGACTAAACCATCGCTAGCATCCTTTTGAGGTCGGACACCATTTCCTTGTTGTTGGCTGTCATCTCTTCGCTGCTCAGGCCTACGCACTTCACAGTTGTTGTAATCATATTGATTACTTCTTTCTGTGTAGATTTCCGGCTGAGCATAGTGTGATGACAGTAAGGGCTGTTCCGGTGTTGACAGTTGTTGCTGTTGTTGTTGTTGTTGTTGTTGTTGAGGCGGTTGTTGACCGCCTCTTGAACTTATTTGCACCATACAGCCGGTGTCGTATATAATACTCTGCCCGTGTAAAACTCTGCCCGGCAGAGTTTTACTCGTATAATACTCTGCCCAGCGTGTAAAACTCTGACCTCTCAGTGACCTCTGACCAGCGCGTAAAACTCTGCCCAGCGTATAAAACTCTGCCCTAACGGTAACCTCTGACCTCATGCAAAGCTATTGCCACGTCGAGGTCAAATAATACAATCAAAATGACCGCGCGCACAATGATGCGCGGTAAAATGGCGACAAATTTAAATGAAGCGCGCAAATGGTGACTGCGCGGTAATATTGCGCGGCAAACGGCAGACTCACCGCTACGTAAATATCGAAGTCAATGCAACGACATCAGTGCATTTGCTTTCATCGCCTTATCATCTCTACCTTCGAATCGTCATTTTATTTCTCCCCTCTTTTGAGTTCGTTGTTTGTTGCATTTTCCCTTATCTTTCGACCGTGGTTTGTCGCAATTTCTCTTTTTTTCTCTTTCGTTAGTTGTAAGTTGTATTTTCTGTTAACTTTTGTTCGTAGTTTGACTTATTTTCGTTGACGTATATCTAATCTTCGTTTGTTCCCCTCTGCAATGACCTTTTAATCTCCAATCTACTATGACTACCGCGATGAAGAAGGCTGCAGTTGGAACCCCTGACTTCAAGTAAGGCGGCTACACCATTGAAGAATACGAGCAAAGCTTCGCGTACAAGAAAGAAGGCACAATGCCAAGTTTTGAAGAGGTAGAAAAGAGCAAGGGTAAGGGCAAGAGGTCTACTTTTCGACACAAGTGCGCCAACTTCGCCATCTCTGCCGATGGCACTTTGTTGATGTACTACAAGATGAACAAGTATGACTCCAACAAAAAGCCTGCCAGCATTGCAGTAAATACCATCACCAAGTCTGACGAGAGTGTATCAAAGGCCTACGATATCCACCAGCAAAGGAGACTTCCCTTTCTCCCCCTACTTTTCAGTCAACTCCAATTCAGATCATCTCCGACGCCTTGTACAACGATGTTATCGCTGACCGCGATTTGCGCTTCAAGCCTCCCACTAAAGGTTACATGATAGCTAACAGTATGCCCTTAGATGTCCACAGAAATGTAATTGTCCATCCTAAATTTGGTACTGCTCGTATGTTCAAATGCACAGTGGCCTCTAAGCCAAAGAACATCAGGAAGATCGTCGCCGAGGGCAACTGCCCCTTCCGCGCTTTCTCCTTCTGCCTCACCGGTTCTGAGCAGCATCATCTCACCGTTCGGCGGGCCATCTGCGACTACATGGAGTTCTTCTCTTCTGTGTGGCAACCGTTAATGGGTACTCACACCATCGCCGAGTTCTTAGACCGCGGCGTGCGAACTTCTGGCATCGACATAGAGCACTGGGGCACCAAGATCGAGATGCTCGTCTTCGCCATCCTGTGCAACTGAATGGTCTACGTCTACAACGACCACGGCAGCGCCCGCAAAATCAAGTAGTACGAAGGCTATGGACCTCGACCGCGCGCAGACAGCCTAGCTCAAGATATTGCTGATCTGACCACCTTTCTGTTGTTTAAGGCTCATAACCACTTTGAAGTTGTGTTATCGCCTTAGTTATTTGTCTATTCTTTTGCGCGTATTTCGTTTGCTATTCTCCTGTACTAATTTATGACTAATACTGCATCAAACTTTTAATTAAAAACATTTCTAACAAGGGCAGAGTTTTACACGCTGGGCAGAATATCACTCACCTTTGACCCGTGTAAAACTCTGCCGGCAGAGTATTACGCGTATAATACTCTGCCGGCAGAGTTTCACGCGCGTAATACTCTGCCGGCAGAGTTTTACACGGGCAGAGAATTATACACGGCACCGGCATTGGCTGAGGTTGCGCCTCCTTCCGAGCCGTTTGTCGTGCCAGCAATCCGGCTGGCGCGATCGGTAGAGCGAGCGACAATCAGACTGACATTTTCGTCAACGTTAATCCGGTTTGAAGCATCTGCTCCAGTTTGAGCCGGAGCCCGTTTCCACGCGGCTCGTGGCGTTGACGTCGCCCCTCTTTTTCTTCTTTCTTGCGGTTTCTGTTTTTCACTGCTAAAATTTTACAACACATATGATTTACAATACAATAAAGGTCAATTGATAACATCACCAGTGAGAGCAACACTGTGAGGTTTATTATGAAATTTTACCTGGAACTTGGCAGCAGTTGTTCTTACGCGTTCTCAGAGAAGATAGAGCTTATACGTATTTTCAATTGAGCCATCTTGCTCGAGACCGCTTGGTGAGCGAGAGCTGCTCGCTGATAGTCGTGTTCAATCTGGCTCATTGCAGAGAGAACTTCTTGTAAGTAGGCCATTTTTAATCGGACTTGACAGTATATTTCTTGAGAGTGAGTAAAGTGGAAAGTGAATTCTTTTCCCAAGCTTGGGTGTTTTATAGATGCGTTTACTAGATCGTCACAGCAGATAGAGCTCATCTCAGACCTATACGCTACTAAGTAGTCCTACAGTACTCAAAGGTGACAGCATAGGTAACGTCGTAACAAATTCGTTTGCTGTTGTGATACTGTTAATAAATCACATTTTACCGTCAGCTACAGATTTGATTTATAGAACACTCTTCCTTGGTACATTGTCTATTACTTTCGTACAGATTACGGTATTGCTGAGATTGTTCCATAATGTGAATATTTTATCATTATACAGTAAAACAAGGAGAGTAGAGAAATCCGGATATTAGAAGTTTTTAGCTTTCCTCTGCTCTCTCTTATATTCAAATTTTACTGTATTATACCGTATATGATTCGCTGTGTAATTTCTATACACGACTAACGCTATCCTTTCAGAGTATTCTTGCTGATGTCCTAATGTATTGCTTTTTCATGAAGTGTATTATTCCTTATAGAATTATGCTACATCTTTATTTTTTAAAATAGCGGTACAGGTTTGTTGCATTTGATAGTGACAACATCTGTTTTAATTAGCTGAAAAAATTCTTGCAGAGCACACGTTGCGTATCAACTTTATTTCTGTCGGATTTTAAACACGGCACACAACATCAAATTCTACCTCTACGAGATTACAACATCGCGATGAATAACGAGAAGCATCAAATTTTACTACAACTGGATAATGTGTTTCTTTTCGTTAAACGCAAGCAGATCTACTTCTAATATTTACACATCCTAATTCATCACGTCTTTTTTCTTGTTTTGTCCGTATTATTTAACGGAACCAGGACGACGACGAGGGACCGTAGTATCGACCGCCGCTGCCATGTCCTCCATTTCTGCCGTTGCCAGTCCCAGTCACGAATTCGCGCTTCATGCGTTCTTGAACTGCTTTTTCGTACATGTAATTGAACGTTTCCCCCGATTTTACATAATCGTCCATGATATCGGGTAATTTTTTCACTAGCTGGGCGACCTATAATTAGATAATACTGTTTAGAGCAATAATATGCTGCATTTACGCACCTCATTCTTAGACAGCGAGATTTTCTTGGTGTTGATGTTGCCTGCATAACTGGAGGCGAGTGGTTGGAGCCTCGTGGCATATTGCTGAATCGTTAGGCGTTCAATCTTCTCGCCGGTCCTCGCATTTACACCGAACCACCATCGACCTGATATTTAATAA
>NIUQ01005679.1:0-10204 GCA_002796945.1 Plectus sambesii
TTGAATCTGTAGTTGAGATAAAAGAAGTTGTAGAAATGGTAGCGGTTGTTGGATCAGATGCTGTTACTGCTGATGAGGTTGAATCCGTTGTGATTATTGTTGATGTTGTCAATAGCGTTGAATCAGTAGTGGCTATAGCCAAAGTAGAAGATGTTGTTGGAATAGAGGTAGTTGTGACTACTGTTGAGTCTGTAGTAATTTCAATTGTAGAAGTTGTTGGACCAGATGTGGTTGTAGTCAGAGTTGAAGATGTCGTAGAATCTGATGCTGTAGATGCAGATGGCGTTGAATCTGTTGTGATTATTGCTGATGTTGTCAATACCGTGGAATCGGTTGTAGCTGTTGTCAAGGTTGAATCTGTTGTTGGAATAGAGGTAGTTGTGGTTACTGTTGAGTCTGTAGTAATTTCAATAGTAGAAGTTGTTGGACCAGATGTGGTTGTAGTCAGGGTTGACGATGTTGTAGAATCTGATGTTGTAGATGCAGATGGCGTTGAATCAGTTGTAGCTGTTGTCAACGTTGAATCTGTTGTTGGAATAGCGGTAGTTGTGGTTACTGTTGAGTCTGTAGTAAGCTCGGTTGAAGAAGTTGTTGGAATTATAGTGGTTGTAGTCAGAGTTGAAGATGTTGTAGAATCTGATGTTGTAGATGCAGATGGCGTTGAATCAGTTGTAGCTGGAGTCAACGTTGACGATGTTGTTGGAATAGCGGTAGTTGTGGTTACTGTTGAGTCTGTAGTAATTTCGATTGAAGAAGTTGTTGGATCAGATGTTGTCGTTGCTGATGATGTTGAATCAGTTGTGGTTGTTGCCAACGTTGAATCTGTTGTTGAAATAGCGGTGGTTGTGGTTACTGTTGAGTCTGTAGTAAGTTCTGTTGAGGATAATGGTGGATTTGTGTTGGTTGCTGGATCAGATGCTGTAGTTGCAGATGGCGTTGAATCAGTTGTGATTATTGCTGATGTTGTCAATATCGTGGAATCTGTTGTTGCAATAAGGGTGGTTGCTAAATCTGATGTGGTCGCTATTGGTGTTGTTGAATCGGTTGACAATGAAGATGTTACAGGATCAATAGTAGTCGTCAAATCGGCTGTCGTTGTCGTTATTGCTGGTGTTGTGGAATTAGTAGTAGGTATTGTTGATGTTTCTGTATCAGTTGTGATTGCTGCTGATGCTGTTGAATCTGTAGCCGTTTCGGTTGAAGATGATATTGGATTAGTCGTGGATGTCAAATCAGACGTGGTTGTCATTAATGTTGTTGATTCGGTTAGGGTTGTTGCATCACTTGATAAAGTCGACTCTGATGTGGCTATAGTCGAAATTATCTGCACAGTTGAATCTGTTGGAGTGGTAGTTGATTGTGACGGAGACGAGATTGTAGTCGATTGATCTGTGGTCGTATCCGATATCGTAGATTCACTGCTGCTGCTATCAGTAATGGAGGTCGTTATCGCTGAACTACTCTCCGTGGTTGTACTATCAGTTGTTGTGGAACAGTTACTTGAACAGTATTCAGTGAGACTGTGATTTGCAATCAGATCACAAAAGCTCGAAAAACTGTTGAAGCTAATGGAATTTGAAGAAGCGCACGTCTGTGAAGCCGTTGGACAATCGCTTAATGTGGCGCATAGATCATCTGCACACATACTAGGGGAACAAATGTGAGGTTCAACGCAATTAGTGTAGAATCGATGGGCCTCTGCAGCCAGTTCACCAGATGCATACGGGGTACAATAGAATCCGGTGCCAGTGCAATCTTCGACACACATCGATTCCTCTCCGCTGCAGTTTCTTGTGCTATAATCACTAAATTGCTGGTCAGTGCAATTTGATATTGTTGTGGTTGAAGTGGGGACTTCTGCAGTTGTTGTAGGCTCTTCCGTAGTAATAGTGGGCTCTTCCGTAGTAGTAATTATGGAGGTTGTAGTGGGCTCTTCTGTAGTTGTAGTAGGCTCTTCTGTGGTTGTACTATCAGTTGTTGTGGAGCAGTTACTTGAACAGTATTCAGTGAGATTATGATTTGCAATCAGATCACAAAAGCTCGAAAAACTGTTGAAGCTAATGGAATTTGAAGAAGCGCACGTCTGTGAAGCCGTTGGACAATCGCTTAATGTGGTGCATAGATCACTTGCACACATGCTCGGGGAACATATGTGAGGTTCAACGCAATTAGTGTAGAATCGATGGGCCTCTGCAGCCAGTTCACCAGATGCATACGGGGTACAATAGAATCCGGTGCCAGTGCAATCTTCGACACACATCGATTCCTCTCCGCTGCAGTTTCTTGTGCTATAATCACTAAATTGCTGGTCAGTGCAATTTGATATTGCTGTGGTTGTAGTGGGCTCTTCTGTAGTTGTTGTAGGTTCTTCTGTGATTGTAGTTGTTGAAGTAGTGGTGGGCTCCTCCGTGGTTGTTGTCGTTGAGGTTGTTGTGGGTTCTTCCGTGGTTGTAGTTGTTGAAGTAGTGGTGGGCTCTTCCGTGGTTGTTGTCGTTGAAGTAGTGGTGGGCTCTTCCGTGGTTGTTGTCGTTGAGGTTGTTGTCGGTTCTTCCGTGGTTGTAGTAGTAGTAGTAGGGGTAGTTGTAGTTGTTGGAGTTGTGGTTGTTGTGGTTGTTGAGGTAGTCGTCGTTGTCGTCGTCGTTGTACTGGTTGTTGTGTAGTTTGCACAATGGCTGGCCATCTTATCGCAAAGTAGGGTAGCCATGTTGGCACAACCGGACCATGAAACGCTGGATGGAGATGCACAAGTCGTCAAAGCAGAGACACAGGAGGCATTGCCACCGCCGTACTTGAATGTATTGCAGTCGGCTAAGCACAGCTGACTTTCATAACAGTTTCGATAGAGTTTGTCAAAATCGGAAAAATAATTTGGACAGTTGCCCAAATTCACAGGTACCGAAGTAAAGCACGTCTGATTCGAACCGTCGAGCGTGCATGCTGAAAGCAAAAAGCGACTGTTATGAATGACATTATATATGAGAAAAGATCTTAATATCCGTTGTCGTTTTTTCATTTATCGCGTGTTTTGGATGTATATAAAATATTGCTCTATACACTATAAAGAGGTATACGCCCAAAATTTTGAACGTGCGGCAAAGACAATTGTATGATCCTCACACTTGTATTAACTTTATCGCCTGACGTTACAGAATTTACTCGCAGGCCTGATTTCGGCGTGAAAGACCTATGTGCTCATTTTTTAACGCATTTTAAGCCTTACTCTCTAAGCAAATATTAGCAGTGTTAGTAGTGTTGCATTGAAAGTAGGTATAGGACTTTGCAGGAGTGACTGTGCTGCTGAAGTCTCCGTTTGTGCAGCTGGCGTCGGAAAAAGAACAAGTCGCCGCTAGTTGTGCGCACAGTAAGTTGACAGGATTCTGACAGGATGTAGTGGGTGGGTAGTCGGAGCTCGGTAAGACTGATGCCGCGCAAGTATTCATGTCGGTGGAGCATGCGGCCATGTTCGTGTAACCGGCGCATGCACCGTTGGCACACCGGCGCGGATGGAGACATTTATAGAATACCGTATCCAGCTGAAGCTCGATGTTCGGACATCCGGTGGCGATCTGCGTAAACTCTGACGAGCAGAAGTTGATCGAACTGGTACCACATTCTAAATTCGTCTCTTATTACGTACTAGATATTTGATGTGATGTTTGATCATAAGACATGATGCATTATGTTTCAGTGAAGGGACATCAGTCAAGTATGCTTCGCCGATCATGACGAAAAGCATGAAAAACGGGGAACATGAAAGACGGCTTCAAATTAAGGACCGGCGCTACGCATGGGAGAACCGCTGCCGGTTCCGCCCAAAAAAATATGGAAAAGACAGCGAAGACATAAGTGGGATGTGTACCTGCAAAGCACATGTCGGCGAGGTTCTCGCACGCGACGATCTCGTAATCTTGATAGCCATAAGGAGGGACGTTGATCGTGCTGCTCTTCGTGTCAGCCGTGCAATTTGTACCCGTCACAGCTCGCTTTTGTCGAGCATGGAAGAAGACTTCGTCCTGATGGTCCAAATCAAAGTCCCACTCGTCAACGACATGATTGTGGGCGTAGTGTTCGTCTTCTTCGCTGCGTTTCTTTCGCTTTACTCGAAGTTCTGGCGCCAATAGCTTCCTTGACTGAGTCACATAATTGTACGCACTCATCTGCAAGCAGTTGTGAGCCCATTTTTGGTTTGTTCTTGAGCAAAGTCAGTTAATTTGACAAAAGGGGTCGGCTGAACGTTCCGCACGAGGTACAGCGGTGTTTCGAAAATATTACAGTATAAAGCAAACATATACCGATGTATGAATCATGCTTTAGCCTACTTTAAGGGGAACTTCAATCACTTTCATAGCTGCGGGCATGTACCGTAGATTTTTATTAGCAACCTATGACAACGCTGCTTAG
Organism: Plectus sambesii; assembly: GCA_002796945.1. Classification (NCBI taxonomy): domain Eukaryota; kingdom Metazoa; phylum Nematoda; class Chromadorea; order Plectida; family Plectidae; genus Plectus; species Plectus sambesii. Next base: position 4,402 of record NIUQ01005679.1, read on the forward strand.
CGATTAGCTAAAAACAAAAATGTTATGCTTCGCAGTCAGCTCGTCATACGTAGGCCAAACATAATTTACGATAAATGCCTACAGCTGGGGGTGGCCGCAATTCTTCATTGATATATATTCGCACGCTGCGAAGTAGAACTGAAACACAATTGAGTTCAAACAGGGTGCCCGGTCGAAGATTGCTTCTTAAATTAAACTATTGCTTACCCATCATGGATCGGCTAACCTCTATGCGGCCTTGTTACGCGCAACAAACAACAGTTTACGGTACATACCCAACAGCTTAGGATGGTCAAAGTTCCTCTATAACATTATATGTATCACTCACCAAATCTGACAGCTTCGGCGAACTAGCCACTGCACTCTTCTTGAACTGAAAGAATAGGGATTCGTTTTCGTCTTAGAAATATGAAATACAACCAATTAAATCAACTAACCGGATTCAGGTTACAAACTGTCACTGCTGGAAAGGGTGCGTCCGGTTCGACAAACAGCTGAAATATGCAAACGCTCGCTTCATACTTTCTCGCTAAACCAAATTACCCGAACAACCGTCGACTTCTTGTAGCTGAGAAACGATTCTGTTAGCGTGACGGCTTGCCAGACAAAGCCGACGATGCTTAGAATAAAAATACACGCCCAAAATATTTTCATTTTGTTCTTGAATGCTGCCACGTGTTCCAAAGCTGAAAGAAGAAAGAGTATTGACAAGGCTATTTACTAACTTCTGCTGCATTTCGAACTCAATGGTCAATTAACTTGTTAGAAGATGTATCATTTCTACTTTAACAAGGACACTTTCCTATGAACACGCCTTCCAATTCATGGAGAACATTTTTCAAATCTATATGAAACTGTTCTCTATGAACTGGAAATTGTTATTATTGAAATGAAAATGATACGTATCATTGAAGACCTTATTCTACAATAGCTTTTAATACAGCAAGTAAAGTTAACTCACCAATGATGGTGTGCTGCCATTTCGTGAAGTTGCGCGCCAGCGTGAATAGTCCCATGATGTTAACAGCACTGGCAGACACCGATCGCGCGCAGGATGAGTGAGAGGATGAAGGGCAAATTTAGAGGGCAGCGCGATTAGCCCGTTGATGAATGATCGCTATTGGACTGTTAAATGAAGCGGCTCAAGAGTCGTCATGGCTAGGCGGCTAGCAAAGTTTCCGCCTAAGCACCGCTGCCGGGCGACGGCTCATGATTACGACCACGTCGAAACCGACGAACCAATTGTTGACTGTCGCGATAATCAACATTCTCATTATCATTGGAAATCAAAATAGAGTCTGACTATTTTTATAATACTGTACAGCAGTATTGTTGAGTTGAAGCAAACAGAAAATGCTACGGCAATATTGGAAGCAGGTAAACACGGGGTTATATACCATTTTCACTCTAATAAGGATATATTCCAGAACAAATAGGACACTTTCCAATCGAAGAGCACATTCTCTGAATCAGAGAGGACGTTCTCCAGATTGATTCGAGTTGAAAAAGGTTCTTATCGACTTGGAAACCGTCCTCTTTGAATTCGAAAGTATTATGGTTCAAGTGGTATAATCAAGATATCTTAACCAAAAATTGAGCTAGGCGCACAACATTGATAAGTATGATCAATAATATTTTCAGTTATTTAACTCCAATCCTCTTTCAGTCCGCCGTGATGACAGTACATAATGACGTTCCAGTTGGCTAAGCAGACCAAATCTTGTCGGCTCAAATTGTCGATGGAATGCTTCTTTCCCTCCCAAGAAACCCGGCCAGTCTCCCAGTGCTGTTGAAGCGGGTCTGACCGCCATCGCCATTCTCGAAAGCTTACATCGCACATCCGAAGGCAATGATCGCCCACTTGCAAGAAAGGATCGGCCAGCCCCAAGTCCTTGCAGCACTGCCGATTATTGTGGTTCTGCGACGCGCAGTACAGCAGTTGATTCGTATTTTCCAACCCGCAGCCATCCACTTTCACGGCATCAATTAACTGGAAAAACGATAAATCGCTGAAGTTCGATCAGTAAGATTGGCAGTCTCCGAACTGATCAACGATTGACCATACGTTCAGCTCCGTGGACCGCTACGGGACAGTTAAACGGACAGTAAAGTGACAAAGAGAATGCATTTTCTTAACAATAAAGAACGATCTGAGGAAGTCGAAATATTTCAATTATATTGAATTTGGAGTAATTAGAAGCGAAATTTCTACCAAACGTTCAAATTTCGCGCCCTTTCGATCAGAGGCTGCTATAAGCACGTTTTCGATAGCGTTTAGTTGCAATCCTTTTGTCCCTCTGCTGATGAAACGACGATAATATTTTTTTACAACGAGTACTTTGTTACTATTGCAATGATTCGTATAGCCCAAGTGGTGCCCCCTGCCTAAGCTAAAGACAATGGGTGGGTTTCACATCGCGTACTTTAGGTAAAGTTGGACTTTACGCAATGATAAAGGATAGGCCTTAAGTCCGACTTTAGCTAAAGTACGCGATGTGAAACCCACCCAATGCATGACCGTATAATCGAGCTAAAACCGAGTGGCGAAGTTTGTGTTTAAATTTTTTGAATCAACTGCTTTAAGGTTATATTGTGTCAGAATCGCCAATTGCTGTGCACTCTTTTGAAAGTACCGAACGCCATTGAGCACTCGCCATGTACCTCTGAAATCGTCGACCGTGCTAACTAACAGAAGAATTGCGAAGCGCGCAGTTTAAAAGATACCGCATTTTATGAGTTACCTTCTTGCCTTTTGCTTGCTTAAGCGTCGAGCGTATTTGAAATATTTCAGAAATGTGGACGTAGCTTGCCATACGATTACCAAGCATGCACTATTAATTCCTTCACTTCAGCGTTACAATTTTTGAGATGCTTTTTGAAGTAAATGTTTATTACTGATTCAGAAATACAGTTCCTGTTCAATGAAGGCGCGGGAATTTGAAACTCACCAGCTGCGCAGCCGTTCCTCTTTCTGTTTCGTATTGGCAAAGTCGATAGCATTGTGGTGGAAGGTATTGTTTGCAGCACGCCGCAAACGCATCGTTAGCAACATTTTTTGCGATGCAGGGTCGATAGTTGTTTTCGGCATTCCCGCATGTCTACGCGAAACAAATATGTTAACCAGTATTTGCACAGTGAAACTCGATAAAGAAATTTTCAAAAAACTTCGATAATGCGCGCAAAACATTCTAAAAAATTGGTTATTTAGATATCTGAAAAGAAATCGGTCATCATGTCTTTACTTTGCCCAGTATCCTAAAAAAAAAATTGGTGAAGTGACACTCAGCAAAGCACCTTTTACTAAACCGAGTTTCACTGTACAAACATTGATCATAACAGACTCTTGAAACAGGTGATACAGTTACGTAGAAATAGCACACCTGTGAGTGTTGGAACGGCGGCAATGTAATGAGATGAGGTATCGGCTGCTGCGCTCGAACAACGAAGAGAGCAAAGAGCAGACCCAATAAGCGCACAGTAAACATGTGTCAAATCGTATAAAGCAGTAGCATGAAACTTTATCTGCTGCACTGAAAAGTAGACAAATAAACCTCCTTGTCTTTGCCGGTTTGTATTTTTTCCATCTAGGACCGGTATTAAAATTACCGGCTCTGGTGATTCCGTCAGCCGAAGACAAATGAGAAAAACAAGACAGTATCAAAGACCGGTCTTTTGGCGGCAAACGCATTCACATGGCGAGATTCTTCGCTTGGACTGCTCACATCTCCTTTCATAACTTAACTTCTAATACAGTAAAAATCGTTCATGCCAACATCGGTTAGGTTTGACTGGTCCCGATTTTTCGACCTCTTTTGTTTCGTTAGCAATGTTTTGCACAGGACAGAAATCGTTCGTAGCAGTTAATCGCGTATAGCGGTCAAATCTGCCGATCCCTATTCGCCGGTGTAAACGATTTTCACGGTGTACACCATTTACACTTTAATAAGCATACTTTCTAAATCAAACAGGGCACTTTCAAATTCAAAAAGAACGCTTTCCACATTGATTCGACTTGGAAAACGTTCTTTATGAACTGGAAAATGTTTTTGTTACACTGGAAATGACATATTAGGTTGCCGCATAAGTTCAAACTCAGAAAGTGGATTATGGGGTGATAGCAGAAAAGCTGCTGTTTCGCCTTTTAACTAGAGGTCACAGATGTTTGTTGTCAGCGGCAATTTTCATATCGTCGATTTGCATTCGACTATCAGTCATTCACATAACTTACTCTTATCGGACGCTCTGCAAAAACAATGATATTGCGAAGCAAGTCATCGTTTGGTGTGTAAGTTGTTCGAACTCTAATTCTGCGTTTCTCAATATCTCGCCACTGCCCAACGCTTCAACAAGAACTGAACGACTTCACAAGACCGTGCAACAACTTTTAGAACAATCTCTTATTCGCTATTTCAGCAGAAGTCAAACCAGTACGAATCATCATCAACCATATTGCACAATGCAAAGGTAAGCGTGTTCACATCAAGACAGAGTCGTGATTCATTGATTGAATAACCCAATTAAGACTGAATTCTCTGTCTTGAGGTCTCATTTATACAGTGGAACCCGGATGAGTGCACATCGATGCGGCAAGAAAATTTTGTGCACTTATCCGGGTTGTGCAGTTAACCGGGTTCGGCCTAAGTGCATAGTTCTTGACCCGATTTTTGCTCAAATCCTTGAAATAAGCATATTTTATTAGTTATATAGCATTCCCACTTAATAAAGACACCTTCCAAAGCAAAGAGAACATTTTCCACATCAAAAAAGACAGTTTTCGTATAAATGTGACTAGAAAAATGTCCTTATTGACTTGGAGAGCGTCCCTGTTAAAGCGGAAATGGTATACAAAAACTTTCTTGCCATTTTACATAGCTTCATGAAAAACAAGGTTGAAAGGCGTTTTGATTAACTTAGGCATTGTTTGATGCACTTTACATCATATGCGCATATTTTTGTGTGACATTTAGGTGGGATCACGCCCTTGTACACTTATCCGGGTACAATTGCATACAAAAGTTGCACACGGGGCTTGCGAAACATGTGCACTTATCCGGGTTGTGTACTTATCCGGGTTGCACTTATCCGGGTTCAGATCATGTACAAAACATAGTACAAAAGTTTATGGCATGGAGAACGTGTGCACTTATCCGGGTTTCACTGTACCGCTGTTACAATTGCAGAACTGCAAAGTTTCAAGCGCAGTGATTGATCAGGAACGAAGGAATAACCGAAAAATGATCAATCAGCGCGCTTGTAAATCTGCAAATCTGTAATTCCACTACTGCAATAGCTTTGTGAAATATACCCAAGGCGCGTCATGAATGAATACATCACATTTAAAAACAGACACCCCTGCACAATCATTGTTAATGCACTACGTTTTGAAATAGTTTGGCATTCTCACTCTCAAATACTTCATCATACAACAGATATCATACACTATTTCTACGCATAAAAATAATAGAAGTTCTGTACATCTTTGCTTCATTTTTATCAAATTTTCAGGCTGTTAACAAGTAGAACGGCATGCCGAATTCTTTGAACAAATATGTTGCACTCGAACCACGGCATGAGAGACGCGTTACAATTTTCCTCAGCGCTATGTTACAACACTTAAGACACCCGGATAAAATAGAATTTTTCAAACTTCCCACATTCTCTTAATATTCAGCTTTACTGTGCATAATATTATCAATCGCAAACAACAACAACAGCTATAGTGATTACGGCAATAAGAATTTTTTTGTAAGCAATTGCATTTAGCTATATTGGTAAGCTTGTTGATGAGCTTCAGAATTTTTTC
>NIUQ01005680.1:0-10203 GCA_002796945.1 Plectus sambesii
TGTTGAAATTATTATGGCAGCGGTGCTATTCTGATCAGAAAAATTTGTTGTTACTTTATTATCGGGCAATTCATCGACTTTGAAATAAAACAGCTGGTAAATATAAAATAATACGAATCCGCAGAAATAAAAAAAATGTTTTCTTTTTATAAGGTTCGATAATTTTACAACGTCTATCATTGCTCTTTTCTCAAATTATAGGTAAAATGAATAGGTCTGCAATAAGTTTAATATATTGGTTCAAAAACCGCTATGGAAAACTAGATCCAGCAGCAATTTCTAAGTTCAAAATGTTTAATAAAAGTAGGGTTGTAACGGGGACGGGGAACTCCCTGAATTTCCCCTTCCCCGGAATACCCCGTTCCGGGAATTTCAATTTGTCCCTGTCCCCGAAATATCCCGTCCCAAAAATTCTAATTTTATCATACTGAGTTATCATAATTAATGATTTTAGTATTAGTACAGTACAGCATAGTTTATAGTATATCAGTACATTATTATACATTTAAAGTAATATTAATTTTGTCCGCATTTTTCCCCGAAAATTTTGCGTCCTCTGAAATTCCCCATCCTCTTTACAACCCTAAATACAGAGTGACCAGAAAGTTCTGTTCACTTTTTTATGTGAAGCCTGTGATAGTAATCTGGCACTGAATCATTACAATTGATATATCATTTGAAAGCCCATCAAAAACCTTCTCACGTTCACCCCTTTGTTTGTCTACCAGTGCAGAAGTCAGAGTAGGAGAGCCCATCAATTATAAGTCTACCATTTTTTTCTTGCTGGGCGCTCTTTTTTTCACTCGCAGTTTCTTGGAAAAATCCTTTACAGAATTTGACTGAGAATTTCAAATCGCTCAAAATTTTGTAGGATAATTATATGGAAGCTGCTCTTTCCAACGAGCTACATTTCTTAATTTAAAAATTCTTTATTCTCTTGAAGTGGATGAAAAATACCAAACACTGGTAATGGCAAAGAGAAATTCTTGAGAAAAGAATCACAGAATTTTATTCCAAGATTCAAATACTGCCAGAATTAGGATACTAGTCGTAAAAGACCAGCTCTTTCGAATGAGCCATCTTTTTCTGCTCAAAAATCAAAACTCATCAGAATTCGGTCAAGAAATGGTAACACCAGTAGCCAAAAAACGCGGCAAATCTTGCAAAACGCCCAAAACGTGAATTTTAGTGATCAACTTTAGTCAAGTCGCGCTCAGTAACTAGAGTGACTTAAGTAACGATTTATTGCTCATTTGAAAGACGTTCTCTTAAATTATCAAGCTTCACTAGCTCTGTCGAATCTGTCGAATCATTTAATTTTAACATTCATTTTTCATTATGAATGTTCGCCAAAAGTGAACGGCATTTCGGTACCAGAAGACTTTACTTTTAAATCGAGTCACTGCTGAAAGAAGCTACCGTTTTAAATTTCCTTTTGTAAAACCATACAATAGTATGTGATAACTATATGTTCCAAATTTGAAGCGGTTTGGTTCACTAACTTCAAAGTTATTAACAAAATACGAGTGGAGAGAACTTTCTGGCTACCCTCTATAAGGTGTATATATATATTTGAGATAATGACAGCTTCATTATCCACCAGCATACGCTGCATCCTGAAAATTCGCGTAAACAACACTTTGGATTGTGTTGCAAGAAGTAAACAGATATTTGTCAAAGCTTTGCAAACGTATCGTTCATCTTGTCAACCAATTACTTAGCAAATCATCATATGTAAACAAATTAATCTAGTTCATTGGATAATGTGCTTCGCAGCGCAGAATTGACTTTGAATTATGCTTAATGAGGGAATTTTTCTAAGCATAGTTTATTGTTCAGAGACTTGATACAGTTTGAAGCTAATTTTAGACTTTGATGAAGCTTTGTATTTTGGGCTATTTGTCTGCGTATAGAAAAATGTGTCAGAATTTTTTAAAACTACTTTCAGGTCCAGTTATGATAGGAGTTTAAACTTACAATTAATTTATATAACTGTAAAGAAGAACCAAAATCATTATTTTTTACAGGGTGCGCCATTAGAATCCAGACAAAATTGAATTTGAAATTTCTGCTGTATTAGAATTCAAGGCAGGCGCTAGTTGGCGCTAAGGTAGACTAAATACATCAGTAAGGCATTCATAAACTCAAAATGGCCAAGTTCATCAAGTCAAGCTTGTAATATAACAGAAGAGTGGTGATTGTTGAAAGTCTTCATGTTGGAAGAACGCCGACCAAGATTATAAGATTCTTTGGGTACCCAAGATCTATGGTATGCGATATTGCGAAAAGGTATGCGGTCTCAGAGGAGTCAAAGGAGGGCTCCTCCACCCCAGTGAGGAAGATTCAGGTTAAGGAGAGTCAATAAGGACTCTCTCTGGAAATCATCCAAAGAGCACAAGATCTGATTTCAGAAAACCTGGGGGCCTCACTCTGGAAATTGGCTGCCATCTTGGGGGTGGATCAGTGGTGGATCGGACCTGAGGACAGTGGTGCATCTGTGGATGGAGGCTGTGGCCTCTGGGAGGCCATACATCTTCCAACAAGATGGTGCACCTGCTCACACAAGTCATTTAATCCAAAATTGGCTCTCTGACAGCATAGATATGTTTTAGTCGAAGGATTTCTGGCCTCCTAATAGTCCCAACCTAAACCCTCTTGACTACTACATGTGGAGCGTGGTTGAGACACAAACCAATAAGTCCAGATACCCCAACGTCACCTCTCTCCAAGCCGCCATCAAAGCAGCGTTTATGGCCATGGACCGCAACCATTTAGAGATGGCATGCTCATGCTTTTGGGCAAGGATCAAGGGGGGATAGAGGGGCAGAGCGGCTATATTGAATAAGAGGTCTCAGGAAGGGTCCCTTAAGTGGGATATGAAAGCATTTTTTTATCTATAAAATTGGTTGTAATAAACGACTTTTTCCATGAAACATTATTTTGTCCAGATTCTAATGATGCACCCAGTATAAACAGTGATCCAAAAAAACCATTGGCTCTCATTTCTTGGAGAGGTAACGTTCAAAAGCAAAACTTGGACTGAAAATGTCCCATAGGGAGATCTTCAACTGAGCAGAGTTTCAACCCAAAATTTGCTGTGGGACCAAAGCGGTAATTCAAATTACGATCTCAAACGCCTTACACCTGATGCCTTGTTTAAGACCCTATCGCTTGTTGTTCAAGAGGTTTTTCGCCATGATGATTGTGTTCTTCCAAAAGAGGAGTTCTAGCCAAACTTTTTGCTCTTAAACTGAGAATGCTGTTTGATGTGTCCCCAAGTTAGGGACAGGTGTCTTTAGGGTTGTAGACCGGTTATCGTATTTGAATCCCCCGCGTACTCCGGAGCCACGTTGTACCGTATTCATTGAGTGTCGCCTGAGGCAGTGTGGCTCGCCTTGTATGACAAGAGCACCGCCTCATGTTGTCCTACAAGTGGTTGTTCCCGTTGTTCCTCTCTTGTAGCCTACATATATAAACGGTCGTATACCACTCCGTCTCCAGCCTCCTTCTACCTTGAAGTCAGAACACAACAGTGGCAACAGCGGCTCAAGCGAATTAGCGCGACGCGATATTCCCGACATCATGACCGACCGAGACCGAAGCGGCGCTGCGCGTGCAGCAGATGGAGGAGACGTTGGCGGCGAACTACCATCACAGACCGACGTATTGGCGCAACTAATGGCGCAGATGCAGCAGCAGAAGCTGATGATGGAGACGATGCAGGAGGAGCTGTGGCAGCTTTGCCAGCAGCAGCAACCGGCTCAACCCCCCATTCTGCCTCCAGTACAGCCGACCGTCCAGCCTCCAGTGCACCCACTCGTGCAAACGCAACTCTCCCTGCAGCCGAGACTGCAGCAGATTCCAAAGCCGCTGACGTTCAACCCGAATGTGAGCGACTTCGCGACGTGGGCTATCCAGCTCAACAACTTCTTTGACCTATACCAAGTCAAGGACGACAGAGAGAGGAGGCAAGTACTGATGCTTGCACTGACTGAAGACGTCATCAAGGTCCTGACCGCGCTGACGATGGGACAACCGCATACGAAGTCCTACAACGAGCTCTTCAGTCTTCTGAAGGAGCGACACGTGAAGAAGGCTATTCTCCCAATGAGAAGAGACGCATTCTTAAAGGCCTGGCAGAAAGGTTCGCAAACCGTCGACAAGTGGCAGACCGATGTCTGCAAGCTGGCCGTTGAGTGCGAGTTTGGCACTCTGTTGGAGAGCATGATGCTCACGGTATTCCTGGGTGGTCTTCGGGACGACAGACTCCGGATTCATCTTCACGCGAAAGAGCTGACGACACTCTGGGAAGCGGTCGACGCAGCACGGCTCTACAAGGCGCAGAGATGTCTACCGCCGGATTTGAAGCAGCAGGAGCAGCCGCAGGACGTCTATGCACTGAACCAGCGATGGCAGGGTCATCAACAAACGTGGAAGGTCAGGTCGCAGACTGACAGCGAGTCAGACTCAAGCAGAGCAGAACCGTCGGAGCAGAAGACGCAGCGTAGAGACTGCGAGAGCAAGCACAAGGAAAGGGGCAAGTCTTTTCCAGGGAGGTGTTTCAACTGCAATGAGTACGGCCACCGCGCGAGCGCCTGCAAGAAGCCCAAGAAGAGGAAGGCCGAACTCAACGATATCTACGCCCTGCAGGAGACTTCACTCGCGTACCTCACGCTCAGGGCGGGCGAGAGCAAGGTCAGATTTCAAGTCGACACAGGAACCACCCTTACTGTCTTCACAAACGAAGACTGGCACGCCATCGGACGACCCAAGCTGAAGGCGCCGTCCTAGGAGGCCCGCAGTTACAGCCGGCATGCCGTCAAACTGAAGGGCAAGATGGAACTCGATGTCCTCCTCCGAGGCAGAAGACATCGGCTGAAGGCTTTTGTTGCTGAGGACGTAGTGCATTCGATTATGGGGAGGGAGTGGTTGAAGTTGGTCGATGGCTGGGAGCAGTTCAAAGAGCGACTCAAGGAACAGCCAGACTTCGAGCTCCAGCAAGGCTGAATCGAATACGTCAACTTCGTCAAGCGAGCAATTCCGCAGTCGCAGCAACAACTGGACGTCTCATCGTTGCCGCCGTCGCGGGACGATTCTCTACGTCGCCGCCTTCTGTTGCAGGATGTCTCATCATTGCCGCCGTCGCGGGACGATTCCTTCCATTGCCGCCTCCAGCGCACGACATCTCTCCATCGATGCGCAAACCGTCACCACCTACCTACGCAGGTCAAGTCACTGCTGCCGTTGCAGCCTTGGCAGAACGACTCGCCATTGCCGCCATCGCGGGATGATTTGTCGTCGTCGCTGCCGACTCTGAAAGACTTGCTGCCGTCGCAGCCTTCGCGGAACGACTCTCTGTCGTTGCCGCCGACTCTGGACTACTCGCTGCCGCCGCAGCCTTTGAGGGACGCATCGTCGCCGTCGTTGCCGTCGCGGGGCAGGTTGCCGCCGCCGACTCTGAACGACCGACCGCTCGACTGCTCTACCTTACTCAACTGCTTGCTCCTTCGCGCCTGGCGCGAACCTTCTATGCTCAAGTCCGAAGAGTAGGGAAGGAAGAGGAAAAAGAAGCTCGCAGAACTGGCGGAGGAAGTCGCGGAGCTGAATCAAGATAACGCCAAGGATCTTCCGGTCTAGGCGGAGGAGTGATGTGTCCCCAAGTTAGGGACAGGTGTCTTTAGGGTTGTAGACCGTTTATCATATTTGAATCCCCCACGTACTCCGGAGCCACGTTGTACCATATTCATTGAGTATCGCCTGAGGCGGTGTGGCTCGCCTTGTATAACAAGAGCACCGCCTCATGTTGTCCTACAAGTGGTTGTCCCCGTTGTTCCTCTCTCGTAGCCTACATATATAAACGGTTGTATACCACTCCATCTCCGACCTCCTTCTACCTCGAAGTCAGAACACAACACTGTTAACAAAAGATCAACTCATCAGTACATGAAACCCTGTTTCTGCAAGGTAGTCATCAGTGTTGCAACTAAGTTTTTTCAAAAACTTAGTTATTTAGTTAGTAAATTCATTTTTAAAAAACTTAGTAAGTTATTAAGTTAGTAAACGCTCCAAAAAATAATTAGTTAGTTATTTAGTAAGTAAACCCTCGAAAAAAAACGTAGTAAGTTATTTAGTTAGTACTGAGTTTTTTTTATAAACTTAGTAAGTTACTTAGTATTAAGTTTTTATAACTTAGTTAAACTTAGTTACTTAGCATATCAAATTTAACTCAGTTCAACAAAATAACTAAGTTAAAATTTGGTTGTTATATCAAACTTTTCATTGAAAAATTGTATGCCATTGCAAAACTACAAGCAGTACCTGATTGATATGAGCTCTCGTTCTCAGCATAACTACCAATGCGTGAGAATATTCGGCTTAGGTGTAGGACCGCATCAGTGAGTTATCATTCGTATTGTGCCCTCGTCTCAAGCAGTCGCTAGTTCCAATAGTTTCGTCTCCGCTTTGTTTCACGCCTTCACTATTCTCTCTTTCTATTATTCACTCTACCGTTATTAACTCAACGAAGCCTCCTCGCTGTTGCCGATTCCTACTCCCGCGTCTAGGTTGTAACAAAAGGCATAAAGTGCTATACTTGCGCTAACACCAAAGTTTCTACTATGGACGCATTTTATTATGAAACAGACACTTGTATGACAGAACGTGTGAAACAATGGAATGCTAGGCTAACGGTTAACAACACAAAATTTAACTATGATCCATAAGTTCTGCAACAACTTGCATCGTTTCATAACTTTAAAACTATGATACGAAATAACTTTAAAATGAAGACTTCTACCTAATAGACGCTTTGGCTTAGTCCTGCAAAAGATAACTGGAGACGTTAGCTTCTGTCACCAATAGAACGGTTTAAACCGTTGGCAGGGTGATCGACAAAAGTGCAGACTTTTTGAACACGCATTTTAATTGTAAGAGAACATAGAATTTATAAGAAATGACAGATTTTCTTAAGCTTTGAATGTATGATAATTAAAGAACTCCTCTTTCAAATGAGCTATGGATCTTCACTTTAATTTCACTATGAATTGAATTTGAATCGATCGAATTGGATCACTGAAGTCAAGTTTTTGTATGCGACCTCTTTTAGTGCGCTCGCTACAACGGTTTTTTGATCGGCTATTGGCTTATGCTGAGTTCCAAACTAAGATCAAAAGTTCATTCAAAACAATATAATCCATATGATTGGCAACTAAAATATGGAAGAATTTGAATTTCTGAATCAATTTTAACAATGGTTTTATCAAAGACTCCTCAAAACTCCCACTACTTTTCACGAAATATTTTATCGGTCTTTTGCGAATATTGAGTTTTACATAAAGAACAATAGCTAGTTTGAAAGAGCAAGTGTCATTTCATCAAAGTTTAATATCTGAAGTGATTTAAAGTTCTCAGTTCAATTCTATAAATGATTTTATGAAGGACAGCCAAGAGTGTGTTTACTTCTAATATAGTTTTTATGGACTATCAAACGGTACACAGGTTTTGATCGTTAAGTTTAAGAGCTCTCCCATATACTTCATTAAAAAGTTGCTGCAGAATTTATGTGATTCCGTAGTAACGATTTTACTTCTGCCTCAAAACATATTTCTTATTATATTTCATGAGGCACTCTATTTCCAATAAAATAGGGCCCGTCTGGCACTTTCTCCCTCCTGTGGCAAGCCCGGCTTGCGAGAACACGCGCTCGACGGCAGCGGAAGTGGCGGGGATCGCCAATAAGTTGAACGCGAGCCGACTCAGTTCCAGGTACTCCTTCTCCCGGGCCTTCCAAAACTCAACGAGATCCAATGACGACGGCGGCGCTTTTGTTGAAAAAGTTTTCATATATGCCTCTACTTCATCATCCGTTGGCTTGGGTGGCTGAGTTACTTGATTCATCATTTGAGTAACGGTGGCGACGCGCGCGAGTCGAGCAAACCGGCTCCTCAATGGCGTGCTGAGATACAAGGACTCCAGCCTAATTTCCTCTTCGTGCGTGATCGGCTTGTACAACTGTAATAACAGAAACAATTAAACATTTTTTATCATGATAAATCTTATCATCAACCTTGGGTTCAAATATTTTCATTTTAGAGCATTATAAAATAGGTAACACAATAGATGAGGGAATCCGCCGAGGGGTCAACCTACTTGTTTCGCGTGAGTACCAGTTTTTTCTAACGCCTACACCATTTTATAGAGGGTGAAATGCTGTGTTTAAATTCACCAAGATCAGCTCGATTGGTCACTTGGTTGCGGAGATATGATCATTTGAAAATTTCTCACTTTTCCGATTTTCGTCTCAAAAATCTGATCAGTCAATTGTTTGATAAAAAAGAAGATGAAGGCGGTAAGCTACAGGCCTGAAATTTCAACCACGTGTATAGGGAGTGTTAGCAATGTTCTGGAAGAATTTTCAGAGCTTCACCTTATTTCTGTGGTTCTGTGCACACTCCTGAAAAAGGCTCCTAAATATTTTTTGAACCTTAATTCCGTGCTAGCCGATGTTTTTTTTCGGCCGAACATAGGTGACTAAAATAGTGCTCCCCAAGCACTATCAAATCATGTTTGTTTCGGCGCGGAAGCCGCAGAAATAAAAAAATTATCGACCAAAAATCGATTTTTCGCCCTATTTTTGACCCTAATAGGAAAATCATTCCGTTGTAACTTTCTAGCCGATGATCTGATTAATGTGAAACTCAGTAGTTTTATATTACTCTTTAAGGGCTATCAAATGGCGCATAAAACAGCTCGGAACGTTAAATGGTAAATAAAGTTATAAGCAGAATATCACAGACGTTACCGTGTAGGTCGTCTATTTCGACCAGTGTTGGGGTACTGTAAAAAATTATTTTTTGACCAGGCCATCAATGCTTAGCGGCACTTAGCAAAGTACTAATATTTAAAAGATAGGATTATTTCTCAAATTTTTACTGTTTTGATTACCCAGAAGCAAAATCTCCAACATTATTATTAGTGGGAGTAGGGTATTTGGCGCAATAGTCACAAGCTGGTCTAGGTGATACCAAGATCTTTATCATTACTACAGGATGACAAAAGAGTTCTGATATAACTTTTCAAAGGATTGTGGATAGATAAGTAATTTCGCAATCAATCATGATGAGATATGCATCGCTATGAAACTAAGACAATCCTCTTTCAAGAGCAATCCCCACTGTTTTAACTGTTTGAAAACCCCTCCTTCCGAATGCCCTGCCAGAAATTGCTTTGTTTTTGCAAAAAGTTGCATTCCCTCGCTTGATTGGCGCTCATTGTTCTACCTACTGAAACAGTAATGACAACTCATGAGAAAGGATTTTCTCAGCTTTAAAGCGATGCCCATTTCATCATGATTGATTGCGAATTAAGTCATTTGCAATCCTTAGAAGAGGTGCTCCAGAACTTAATGACATTCTGTAGTAAAGATGGAGAGCAAGGCGCTGCTCAGATCAGCTTATGACTATTATGCCGAATACTCCCCTCCGCCTATTACTATTGCTTGAACTCTTATTTTTCACTGGCCCAAACTACGAAAAATATCCGTAAAACTTTGACAAAGAAATAACGGTTACTAAAAACTGACCTATATCAAAGCTTATTGCGCGTGTGCTACAGGTTTGGTCAAATTATTCGTTCAATCTTAACTGATACACCTTCATTCCGTGTTTCATTATGTTATTCTTCAGTTATATGTTGGAGTAACCAAGATTTAGCTTTATGTACAAAGGATGATAGCTAACGTGTGCCCCAAATCGACGAAAGACTATTACTAGCAGAGCTCAAGCAATGTGCATGAAGCACACGCTATAAGAGCAGAGTTCAGACATTCACTAGTTACCAGAGTCAATAACATTTTCAGCCTGAATGAAGTCTAAGTGTACACATAGCCATGATGTTAATGCATCCTTAAAGTAATAATGTTATGCCAAGTGTTGTGGAGTACTGAGGACCTGATGAAAATGTCATCCTTCTACAGTGCGTTTAAGAGCGTCGAAATCAGTGTTGTCTTAATACTTTGAAAAGTATTAAAATACCAGTAGTATTTTAAAATACCATAGTATTGTAATGGTATTTTTTAAAATACCAACACAAAGAATTGTATGGTATTGTATTATTTGATTTTTTGACACAAAGAATTGTATCGGTATAGTATTATTGCGAAAATCTGGTATTAGAAAAGAATTATTAAAAAATACTTTTAAATAA
>NIUQ01005681.1:0-10351 GCA_002796945.1 Plectus sambesii
GTTTCCGTAGCCTTGATTGATTCCTCTCCATCTGACATTGATTTTATTTGGACCCACCTTGAGTTTTTCAGGCAGCATCTTCTTCAGTTCCGACCTACGCAACGTCGCAAACATCTGCCGGACCATTTCCACGCGATCACGCATATAGTATCCAATCGGATGGAGCTCCTTGTTCAGCTTCAGATCATCGTCGTCCGATGACACTGATCGGTGGCGCTCATCCAGTCTACGTTTGTGATTACTTTTCGAATTATCGCTGTCGCTAGCACTACTTTCATTCTGCAAAGCAGTAGGTATGAGTTCAGAAAGCCATAATGGGCTTTTGTGAGCCGGCGATGTTCATAGTTTGGCCAAAGAGCAACGATCACAAATCGATAATTTTGACTCTTCAATGTTGCCTTCTTGGCTCAATGATTTTATAATATAACAAAAGAACATAAAAAATCTTTTATCATCACATTATAAATATCATATGAATTAGGAAGCAAAATTAGACTATACATGCTAGATAAAATTGTATATTTGAGGTATACCGAAAGGAGTGTGCTTTAGGCGTCGAATATATGCCGACATATTCATTCTTGTGGGCAAAGCGTGTCATATGGCTCTATTCAGAAAGCACTGCTAATTATTTCACTTTTGTGTGTTCACATTCGGCGCCTGAACGGATAAAGTCTGGCAATTATGACTGATCCCTTCCAAAACTTTCAGCCTCAATGCACATGCCTCGTCATGTCCCCAACCAGAATTATCATTGTACATCAGCTGAACGATAGACTGATGGCCCAATTTCGAGCGATACATACGTGTTCTCAAGCAGACGGTAAAGTTAAGCCGCAAAAGTTTTTTGCACTTTGACTTTATTAATGCAAAAGGACGCTGCGCTGTTACTGCGCAGCCACAGAACGAAAGCAATCTGATGATAAACGTTAAACGTCTATTTCATATCAAAAGCCGTCGTAAACTTTGAAATGTCAATACAAGGCATTACCAACGATGGAACGCCATCAAACTTTGGGAGGGTTATTAAACTTAAAGGCTTATGCTGCACGGCCCGAACAAACTTATTGAGCTCAAATAATACATTGTGTTCTCTCTCTTTCTCTCTGACTTTGCTACAATTGTCACACGATAACAATTTACCGTAATAGTTAGCCAAAAACGTTATTCATCGCGTCTTGTGTGTGAATTTAAGGACGTTTAATATATCATTACTAATCAATTGAGTGTGTGACATCTCTCAAGCAACGAACAACGAGTCCACCGCGCGACTATCAGGCAAATCTGTCCACTTTAATAAGGACACTTTCTAGAGAATGTTTTCTACATTGGTTCAACTAGAAAAATATCATTTTTGATTTATAAAACGTCCTCTGTTTGAAGTGTCCTTGTTAAAGTGAAAATGGTAGAACAGTAAATTTCATATGTTATCCTTCTTCATCCTTTTAATTACTCATATTGATACGGACTGTTAGGGTCAGATTGTCGGAGAACCAAAGGATTTTCCGATTTTTTAGTCGATCCTGCGCCTCTGTTCAATGCTGATTAATTTCTTTTACTATAACAGCACTGTGAATAACATCTCTATACAATCAAAAAATGGTGAGCGATAGCTTTATATAAACTGATATAAGTTGTTTGAAAAGACTGATCTTTCGATTTATTGTTTTGCGTGTTCCAAATCTATTCTAAACTCTTTGTTAAGCCCCATTTACGTACAACTGCCTTGGTAAGCTCCCTCTACCATGGCTTTCTATTAGAAATAACGCCCCTCTTGACGCTATCATAGTTTCCTATCGCTGAAATGCACGAGAGAGCAATAGTTCCCGCGCGTAATATAAAAAGTACCTTTATTTTTATAAGCTTTTTGAAACTTCCAATTCCACGGGTGAACCATGTATGCGTCCCCATTTAGTTCAAAACTAATTTTTCAACTGATTTTGATCGTATTTTTCACAAAACATAATTATTCTCAGATTAATTTTAATGATCAAGTTTAGTCAGTAAAAATGATGCGAAATATTTGTGAAATGACGCATTTAAAGAGCATCGATTCGGTTTTTTTTATTTTGAATAACACGTTCAGATAGATTGATTTTGATAAAGTTTATCATAATCAGTCTTTCTTGAATGAGATGTTTTGACTACTTTTTTCATTGCTGCTAAATGAAATACGTTCGCAAAATAAATTGAAATAAAGATCGTTTATATGATCCACCCTAATATTGAAGATTTTCACTTCGACAAACTCTTGATTGACCCCTCAGAAAGCGCATTCGTGACCGTGCGCCGAAATTATTCATGCTCAGAGTTTAAAAGTGCTCTTTAGCCGCCAGTAAATGACAAATAGAATGCTCAAATGATGTCCCAACCGTGAGCAACATTAATAGGTGTTTAGATCTGATCAAATTTGCTGTATTATCAAATATAACATTGTGCGCTCTAGGTATTATTTTACATAATAATTAAAATACTTGATAAATATTGTGGCTTTTTAAGTTACTATACTTCTTAATTCTGCATTTATCCGCCACCTGCTAATAATAGAGTTGAAAAGAGGGCGTTTCAACAAACCTTCTTCCTTGATTTTCTTGATTTCTTGCGCGATTTAGTCGCTTTATGCTTGCTGGCGTGTCTCGCGCTTCGACTGCCGCTTCTCGAAACCGTCCGCGGCATTTTGCAGAATAATAATAGATTGTAAAATAGGTAAATGCTTCTTTTTCGCTTCTCAATCTAAAGCTGAAAGCAAATATTAATCAAGTGCAACAGGGATAGTAGCAGAAGGTATCATTCGCGTATACATTCACTGATTTCATCGCTCTATCTGAAAACCATCCCAAAATCTAAGTTGAATCCGAATTATTAGTCGCGCCAGAATAGAAAACCCTACCGCTAATTCGTTATATATATATAATGATGTAGTCGAACTAAAGTAAGCACGATTATTGTCTTTTCTCACGAGTTCGATTCAATCGGACGTCGCTCTCTCTCTCTCTGCTGTTGTACTATTCCCGTTGTTCCACACATAACCTATATAACTGTTGCGTTAAACCGCAGCAAAACAATGAAGCAAGTTTTTGTCAGTTTCAATTGACTCTATTCAGCAATTGTTTCTTGTTCATTTGATAACGAGCCAGGCGAACTAACTCCAAGTTTGCGATAAGCGACAGAGCGCACAGATTTCCTTAATACTTTTCCGCGTCATTCACCTTTGTCTTAAGCGCCCTTGCTTCAGTCCATGCTCGCACAGCCGCTGCGTTACTGCTGCAGCAGTACGATCATGCCCATTTACAATCGTTCGGACGCTCGAGCGCGCTTCGTCAGTCATACGATTCATACATTCCCTACGGGACTAAAAAATAGTTGATAAGAGGTTTAGAGTTTAGTACTGAGAAGCATTTATACAACATGGCAAATATCAACGTTTAACCAATTACATCTACCTCATATTTTTGCACTTATTTAGCCACTAAAATTCTTATTTGAGACAAAAATTACTCTAGGTGTCAATAGGGCAAAATGTTGATGCAGGCGCTTGCTGACATTTCTCCCTTCAACGATTAAGGGTCATTAAAACAGTATTGAACAAAGCCATGACTAATTAACCGAAATGTTGTTGAATATTTACAATGATTGCATTTCCTTGACCTCGAACTATTCGACCATTCGACCGAAGCATCATTCTGTTCCCGCAACATCATGCGGTGAATTAGATCGCGTGTATTGCAAAACTCGGCAAACTTGAAGATGTGTAATTTCCGTGTCTGTTCGCCTTCGAATTACAATCATATGTATGCTGATGGCGCCGCGCGATGGGTGGAATTAGAATATTTTGCAAGGCGGTTTTTAAAGTTCGCTCTGTTTAAAGTAGGACATTTCTGCTGCGACCACAAATGGAAATTTATTCGTTACACCAGGTCAGTTATAGATCATTTGACTGACTGCGCTCGATTGCCCACTCACCGTCTTGCAGCCCGTTTTGTCACAAAATTTCTCGCTATATTGTTTCATTTTAATAATAGTCTTCTCGCGAAATAAATTCCCTATCTTACCAGCTTGATTACTGAAATCTGACCTATTCCTTTGCTGTCCGACGTTTACTTATCAATATTTAATATTAGAAACAATCTCATCAGTTCGTAGTGTTTTCTGACCCTGTTGAAATGTCCCAGTTCATCGTGCAAAATGTAGCATTGTTCGCGCAATCGCGTAACGTCTGTGCCTCATTTATAAGCCGCAATTGCGGGACTTTATCAGAATCAGCACGCATGATGCTAGATACGAAGAGTCCTTTTTCCTGTTCCAGTTCATCGGTTATGGCTGGCGACAGGCCCTCGCGACAGGCCGGCCGATTCTCACCAGTCGCATCAACCATGGCCCAAAGTCGCATCGCGACAACGGGCCAGAGGAGCGGACCCCGCCACCCTGCGGGACAACCGCTTAGCGGACACTGCGAAAGCGGTACAAACGCTGAAAAAAAAAAAAAAAAATTACTACCAACTTTTTTGCGTTTACAATATTTCGAGCCTCAGCTATGGGATTCAAACTACTCGCGTGACTGTCATTTGCTATAAACCCTATATACTCTTAGTCAAAATGACACANGCGACAGGCCGGCCGATTCTCACCAGTCGCATCAACCATGGCCCAGAGTCGCATCGCGACAACGGGCCAGAGGAGCGGACCCCGCCACCCTGCGGGACAACCGCTTAGCGGACACTGCGAAAGCGGTACAAACGCTGAAGAAAAAAAAAAGTTCATCGGTTATGGGAAGAACCCTAGCCATAAGAGATCTTCATGATCAAATATGTCTTCATTCGTTTAATTAGATTTCGAATATTGCCACCATTTCATCCTATTCATCTTTTAAACGGTTCGATTTTGGTTCGCTTGGACTAATTGACATCCTAATTGTAACATACATCAACCAGCAGAATGAGGCTCTCTTCAGCCGTTGTAAAATCAGATCAAAATAGATAGGATTTTTCGAAACTGCACGCGCATATTTTGCTAATCACTTGCTTTGAACGAGCATGTAAACGTTAGCTTTTCTTCTCTTCTAAATATATTTCAGGCCCGCTCTAAGTCGAAATTTTACAGCGCAGCAGCGCGTTTCGATCAGTTAAGGCACCGGTCGAGTGTAATGGTTTGTGTGCACTCGGTCCGGCCAATAGACGATCATTTGTATGCAGAAGTGAGTTTAGCGTTTGCTTTTTAATCAATGTTTGGCGCGCACAACTGAAAAATTTGATCGGGCTGGTGTTTAATTTCTCTAAAAGTCAACGCAACGTGCGGGGCTAGGCTCGGCCGTTTGACGGCGCGAAATCCTAACCGCTGACTAATCGTATCAGCATTTTGATCTGCTCTGTCCACTTTGCTTCATCTCATTTTTCTCCCATTTTTCCTTATCATTGCATGCCAAATCTCTCTGAGCTTCGCTTTTTTTCTTAATGTGTCCTTGAAATTTTACTTCCGGTATTCGTCCTTTTCATTGAGGTCAGCGCGCAAATGCTTGCATCATCTTTTCAGACTCTAAAAGAACAAATATTAACTATCAGTATTCTCAACTCTTTTTTTCATATTCCTTTAGTTATTCCTATTGCTCCCGCTTCAGCTGTCACTTGCCAGCGATAGATCACTTTGCTTTTTGTTCGCTGACAGAATGGACAGTACGCGCTGTCTTTTGTACAGTAACTGCCGGGCAGCAAAACTATAGTTTTGCCCCTTGAGATAGTTACTCAGTAAGATACTTGGGGTTGCAAAATGAATTCTTGTCCATTCAGCATATGATGATCTATCCGATTAGCGGCTCCAATACATAATTTTCTTTCGAATAATTTAAAATTAAAACACGATAGAATGGTCAGCAGATGAAAGATATCGAATTGACGAAGTAAAAAGAAGTACGACTGGCGAGGTGGCGTCGGGGGTACGGGGAGGTTGGAGGGAGGGTTCGGTTGAATCGCGGATGTTTTGTCTGCACGCTCATTCATTGTTGGACGTGGGGGCTGCGCTCTGAAGAAATTGAAGAGGGCAAAAAGGCGTCGGGTGGTGTCGGAGCTTGCAAAAAGCGGGCGCCGGTTCGGCAGCAACTTTTCCCACACCACAAAACCAACGCTGCATGAACGCGCGCTCCGTGCGCCGCTATTTTCGGTCCAATTGAGGAGCGTATTTTGATACGCCCATAGAAGGATGGTATCAATACGCTTTGACCGTTTAGTTTGTCGGCTCAATAAAACAGTACCATTTTCTCAAAATTGGCCCATTGAACTCCGAGTTAAGTTAAATTAGTTCCATAGTAAAGCTCTATTCAGTAAATTCCGTTCTTATCAAAAAACGCGGGATAAACTAGATAAAATATATATAGACCAAAAAATAACAGTGACATGTATTGTAATATTTAGGCTTCATTATCAGACTCTAGGGAACCAATCTGACTGTATCTTTCGCATCATTAGGTATCGGTCGAGATTTTTTGTAGGGGACACTTGTTAATTTTCGTTATACTTAACACGGTAAATTAGCACTCTTTTGGGAAATGAGCCAACCATGTCAATTATCGTGTTAAAACTTTGCGCGTTCAAGACACCCAGGCGGGCTATCGCTTTAAAATATTTTATAAAAATGCGCTCTACCAATATATGTAACATGACTCTGGGCAGTAGGACTCTGTTCCACCGCGTCGACTGTTCGCTCTTCAAACTGACTTGTCTTCTGATCGGATGTCTAAAATCCTGATCTTTATGGGCGTCTGTAGTGTCCATCAGTGAGAAATGCTGAAGTAGCGTTCTTCTGCTGTAGTGCTCTAATCATTATAAGGCGCCATACTGCCTCATATACCTCTAATACTTAAGAAACTGCCAATCTGTTCTTATTTCCCTGCTCATAATATGTCGGATCAGTATTATCGACTAAGCAGGGTAAAATTTCGAAACCTCCATATAGCGGATCAGTCTGCCGGCGGCGGCAAGGCAATGCGGCCGCGGCGGGGAGAGGCCGGGTTTTTTGTCTGATCGACCGGTCGCTGGAGTGAAAGCCCAGCTGTAACGGCTGCGGTTTTTTACCCCAAACTCGCTAGCAAAACCGCTGTTAACGGCGTTCGTTCGATTCGCTCGTTCAGTGCGATCTTTCTCTCTCTCGCTCTTCCCGCCATTTGAGCACGGCGAACTGTCTGTTCGACTCGAGCGCTACATTTTCAACTGTCCCCTCCATCTCTCTGCCCGAATATCTTCTCCTTCATTTCACTTCAGACATCCACATTTAAGTGGTACTCTCTTCCTTCATTCACTGCGTGCGTATCAGTATAGCTTAGTAGATGTTAACGCTTTAAAGACTTAAGGATTAAAGATTCCATAGCACGCAGAGAATGCGATTGAGACAGGATACTGCTGGTCAAGCGCGCATCATACCATAGTTGGACATTCCGCATTTCATGTTGATTAAAAAAGATTTTCCACTGGTTAGAAGCTGAGAAAGACTAGATGCACAATATTGATCCTTTTCAGTTGCATATCAAAATTGCGTGTCCACTCTTTGAGAATGCCACGTAGGGCATGAACATTTGGCGATTGAGCACAAATCGGGGCAAGGACCAAAATCTGATTAGCCGTCAGTGATATGAGAATATGTGATTATTCAGCAGTTGGACATTTGAAAGCTCACAATATTCATATATATCCATTTTTCGTTTTTATTTACTGGACGGTTGCTAAGGTTTCTTAGTGCTTTTTATTTTTTGTCTCGCTCTACTATTAACAGCCAAATACATTTTCAATGTCATTCGCATTAGTTTTCCCGCGATCTTTAGTGTGCACTTAAATTGGCCTTTCATAGGATGTATTTTCTTCATTAATGCAGGCAAAACGTTAAATTCGTGTTTTCGCGTCCCATTTTGAGCCGACAGTTTGCCGTGGAGTGGAATTTAAATCGTGTCGCGCTCTTGCCGGTCCCAATCGAATATGTAGGATAAAACATCGTGTCGAATGTTTGATATTTCGCTGAGGAAAAAGCAAGTATATCTTCGTAAATGGGAGATAATATTGACCGGCGTACTATAGGTTGCATCGCCTGTTCTGCTTATCGCGGACCACAGAAGATTATTTGCTCATCAATATTACTTTTTTTGCTAAATTTCTACTCTCATGAATGCGTTATAACAATTGAATAATTCTTGTGCAATTAGTTCTCCAAAAACCGATCTTTTTAGATTTTCCAGTTTAGCTTGTAAAAACAAAGTCCATCGTCATTTTTATCGGGCTCTGCATCCAAATTTTGCATTGTTGCTGTCTTATCACGTATGTTGGTGGACTGCTGAACATTTTGCGTCGATCGGCAACTAACCGGTCGGTCAAATAGATCGCCGCTGTCTGATTGTTCTGAAATTATCATGATTAGACGTTATACACCATTTATGACCAAAATATTTTAGCTTCCATGCCTATTCATTTTCGCGCACTTTCTAGTCGCTTTCCTTCATAGCTGCCACAATTGATAGTTGTGTAACGTTTGCGCAAGTGACAGGAACGATATCAATTTTGGCGAAAAAAGTGAATTAATGAGAACATCATGCGCAATTTTCACGAATCGCGGTCAGGGGTGACGTTGATCGGGCGCGTCAAGGTACGTGCAGGAACGTAAACTCGTCTGGGATACAAAAATGAGTTTAATAAAACGTTGAATTTCTACTCCGCCATGGGGACAATCAATGGTGCGGAGATTGTTAGTATTCCCTTTAAGATATTCTATAGTGCAAGAAAAGGGGTTATAAGTTGCAAAGCATCTTCACCATGGAGTAATGATTCAATTTTGCGGAAAAGAAATTCCCTCTCACAGTACCTTATTCCTGTCAGAAATTTCCAAATCCACATCCATGGGGGCCGCATATTCCCCATACCAACCTCTCTTTAACATTATGTTAATTTAACATTTTATCAACTCATTCTGCACAAGAACTTGTGTGTTTCATTTATCCTTTCAATCGAACGGTTTGCACAATTTTACGGCTCAGTCCTATGCAGCTTCTCATTTTCAGTTTGAGCCGAAGAATAGGTATTCGCTGGACGTTGCAGTGTCCAATGCAAAATGGCTTCTCTATATTACCAGTAGGCGTTTTGCTCTAATTTCCGTCTAATATAGTTTGCACTCTTATAACGAAGGAGTTTTGAAGGCTGTAAGCGTGCTACATGGCAACACTTGCCGCAAAGTCCCTCAACTACTTTTTAATCTAGAAGCCCCCTCTCCGTACCGTTAGAATAAGTTTTTTGAAAGAAATATTGCGTTCGATTCATTTCAAACTTTTGATTGAGGGCAACACAGATTTGAACATAGTATACTTTACTGAGTTCCTACATATAGAAACTTTCTACTATAGCGATATTTTTATCGTGTCCCCATTGTTTCCCCTCGAATCTTATTATTCACCTGCTCTTACATATAGCAGCAACAGAATATTACCGAAAAATGGCCGCGGATCGAAATTTTATATCCCGTAGCCCTATTCTTCCTACCGGTACCCCCTCTTCCGTGAGGTCTCCGCCATTAACAAACGCCAGTTTTTCATTTCTGTCACCATCCGGCGCCTTTATCCGCGACATCGTGCGGGGATCACGATCAGCAAATAATGTGCAAAAGAATGAACGCATGCGCGTCGTACTACAACGTCCTCGTGGTGGTGCACTATTTGTAGTGCCATATCACCTGTCTCAGATGCCTGAGAACCTGTGGACACGGCGCAGGCTCCCCGCCATGACGGAAACCAGCAATGGTTCTATGACATTGCGCTGCGCGCCAACTAGTTGAATAGCAGAAGCTTCGTGCGTGAGTCCTAATTAGCGGAAAGCGGAAGTGCCGTGCTGAAATGGACGGCACGGAGTCCCAACATATTTCATAGCACGCGTTAAGCAGAACGCGGGAAATTGAAGTATGGGAAGTCCGTAGATAGTTTTGCATAAGTACACCCTTTAAGTGCATCCTTCCATCTATCGCAGAAGCGCGCAAACTACTCGGTTGGACAAAATTTTGGGCTTGAAGGTTATACGGGAGTCATCTCATGATAGCCCCCACTCACTTTTTTCCACTCCTGGCAGCGATGATTTTCTGGTCAGCATGACAGTAATGCATGGTATTTTCGCCTTCTCTGTCTGCCTGTATGACCGACCGTCAGAGAGCGCTGCGCTCGCTTCGACCGCTGCTGGATTAGACACAATGCGCGCTGCGAGCGATTTTATGCGGGTCAACGGGCGCGGCGGCTGACGGCGGTCACGTGACGTTGGGAGAGGCGCCGAGGTCAGGGTCGATTCTTTCCATCGCCCAATGTCCACCCTCGACGTGTTCGGTGTAAAAAATTTCGCCC
>NIUQ01005682.1:0-10226 GCA_002796945.1 Plectus sambesii
GCGAGCAATCGCTCCTGTCGTCGGAGCGTCCGCCGCGCCTTCGATTCGATCAAAAAATTACAATCACGCGTAATGGGCGTACGATTAATACAAGTTTTCGATAAACAATGGGGGTATCATCTCGGGTTCAATAGCTGCACGCGTATCGACGCTGACGCAAGTCGGTCTTCGGGCATGCAGAGCACGGGATTCACGGGTTTCAGACGCTCATCTCCCAGTAGCGACAGTCCGGCTAGTCCGAATACGGTATGGAATGGATCCGGCTGCAAAAGCAGTACGTTCCTCAAAAGCTCCACGTACCACAATATAAATATAACCAAATGGAATCCCCACAGCTCTATTTTTCTAACAGTTCCAAATGAAAAGTTTTGCTCGGATATAATCTAAACGATTTCGACTAACCATAGCACGATTTGACCTAATGATAAAAGAATGTAAACAAATGAAAGAGGGCCAATTAACGGTCAATTTTGACTGAGATAATATACTAAAGCTGTTTTGATTCACGCAATGATCGCTGTATTTCGCAATTCGAATTCGAATTCAAAGTGGTCATTTGAATTGAGCCCCGGGGGGTGTTCCACTTTTTCACAGCGTCTTGAGAGGAACTATTTGAAAGGGGGCTGTATTCGTTCACATACAATATACATCGTGATGGCGAATATAAAATAACACCAACCATATCTCCGGGTCGATCGGCGAAACCACCAGTTTCATCATCCTGACACGCCAGGATGAATCTTTTCAAAGATACCTGCAAAACAGAGATATTCATTTCGATGAATACGAAACGATGGAAAAAGTCACCTTATCAACCCAGTGCAAGCGACCGATAATCGTCAGTGAGGCCAGCACCCACCACGAGTAGCAAACGTCGGGCAGTTTCTCGGGGCGGCCTAAACAAGCTCAGGTTGAACGGAACGTTGGACGATTAAATATCAAGTCTGAAGTAAATAAACGCAAACTGTACAGTGTGAGAGGCGCCAAAATGAATTAACATTTCAGCAGTTGGTCAATGAGTCTTAAACGACCGAAAGATACAAACAAATAACAATCATTAATAATCGCTAACCCAAAAATTGTGTTAATTTAATTTTGACATTTAATCGTTAGCGAAAAACGTACGGGAGTAAAGCAAAATTGTATATCAAAAAGTATAATGATAAAAAAGATAAGAAAAGAAAAGAAAAGAAAAGAAAAAAGAAGATAAGCGATGAAAATGCACACCATTGAGTCCGCCGGATGCGCACTGGCGTTCGCACAACCACCAACCGACTCGGTCAGCGTCGATTCGATGAAGTTCTCCGAGAATGGCCAATGTACCGAGGCAGCAGTAAATCTGTCCGGAGTGGCTCTCAGAGCCAGGTCGAGTGCCGAACCCACCGTCAAAGTTCTGACAACTAAGCACGTACGCGGTCGCCTTTGGAGTGTCTATCGCATCGAGCCGATTCTGAAACATGTCGACATGATATAGAAGAATTCGTTTATACCGGTAATTTTATACAATTTCTACTTTCCTAAGGGCACTTTCCACATCAAATCGGCCATTTTTCATATGAAATAGGATATGAATAGAATATGAATCACGTCAAATGAGTATAGAAAATGCAATGTATTATTTGGAGAGTGTCGTTATTAAGTAAAAAGTATATGTATTTCCGAAATAACACTTGTCACTCAGCATGTCAAGTGTTTTATTGTCTTATTTAGTTATGAAATCTATTTTTATGAAGAATAGTTCGTTATAATCTTGTTCCCTTCATTATTTATTAAGATTAGATTAATAGCAAGGCAATATTCAGCTTAAAATACCAGATAACACGTGTTGTTTTCGATGTATAAATGCGATCTAAGCTTGCATTATGAATGCGTCGGTACAAAAATGAAATTACGAGTACCAGCACGCTAAAATATTTTAGAGCGATAACATCAATCGTGTCCTAAGTTGTTCATGAGAATTACTTAAACCCCCAGTGAAGCATAGCGCTGAATATCGCTAAGAATTACTTAACTTTAAGGAACGATTATGTTACCGGCCCTTTGAGTGTCTCCATGAAAACCAGTATTACTGCATCAAAACATCGATAAAGATACTGGCAGTGGCGCCGATGCATTACTGATATTATTTCAGCGTACTAGAACTGGAACTAACACGATGGTACTAACAACGCAAGTAACTAGCGTACCAGTAATTTCAGACAGGCGACTGCACAGAGAGAGAAGCGAGTGTCGATCTCATCTGAAAAAACAGATTGGTCAGAATATTCAATAAGACCGTCGCTTACTCCATTCGTCGCCTCCAAAACTGCCGTCCTCATTCTGGCGCGCTTTCACATATTCAACGATGCGATCAGACGACACTTCGTCGACCGCGTCGAACATTACCAGAATCTGAATATCAATACAGCAATGATTACAAGATCGATCACTTATTTGAAGGACGCATCACAAACAGATAATTTTTGAATTGACTACAACGTCGTTAAATTAAAGATCAATCTTTGAGATTATGTCCATTCATGCAGAAATTCAACGAAGGAACAAGTTATTGCGCTTTTTTATAGTCAAAAGTGTCCCGATAATTAACAAGAAATCTTACATTGCATAACACAAACTGCTTCGAAAGTCAATAGCGGTTTTTTATAATCAATTTGCGCACGTAAAAACCAAGAAACGACTATCATTCTTGATAAAAAACGGTGTTCAAGTACTGAAAAGCGAGCTCATCTATGCCAACTTCGGTGCCTGGCGAGATTACTTCTTAATCATCGAAATCTTTTGACTGTAAACACCTCAGGTGAAGGTGCGGTATTAAATGACGCATTGGGCAAGGACCGGATATAATACTAATAAACAATATTAATCTTTTAAAGGGGTATATTGTGACCGGGAGATTTTGTCCCATATAAGCAAATCTCATTATAAACGACTTTCGTCCCATACAAATCATAGGAGATTGAAAATTCGTGACCAGTCAAACCTGACCACTCTAAGCGAATTACCGTTGTAAGCAAACCCGCTATAATCTGTAACTATTGTACGTACTTGGACGGCGCAGAGGGTGTGAAGCAGATGGGGGTCGTGACCCTGACTGGCCGCAAATCCGCCGCTTTCCGTCTGAGACTCTTTAATGAATTGCAAGATGTCTGCGCGGTTCATGCGGTCCAAGCTCTTTGCCAGATCCATCGCCGTCAAGCACCAATACACCCCGCTCATTCTCAGAAATTCCGCCATGATGTATTCCTGAATATTTTATTTGGAATGTCGCCGAAAAATGTTGATACAAATATTATATAACTGTATTTAATTGTAATATTATAAAAATATATTTAAAACTGCATATAATTAAGATTAGTATTATATAATAGTCCATTTGAAAAAGTAAACAGCGCTGACATGAAAATAAATCGAATCGTTCATGAAAAAAGTGAAATTAGTATAATCGCCGCAAATTCTGAACGCTGAGAAGTATTCAATCAACGAACATAGGAGTCTTTTTTCTGCTCATAGGCATGGATGTAGTCGGCGTGTTTCTCCAGGAGCAACTCTTTTGGCGCAGACTCCCCCACTTCCACATCTTTTCGAGCAAAGTCGAACATGGCCGAAAGAGACTGCAATGGACAAAGGTGAAAAAACTGTGCAATAGGGACCGATTTGAGGCAAACACGGACGTTTGTGTATTGCGGGTATTTATTCCACCAACAAAGGACTCAGTCCTACGGCTTGACGGTATGGATACATTTTTGTCACTATAGCGCAAAGGAGTCACTTCATCTACGAAACATGAATGCATCGAGGTGCAAGCATACCTTTCACTCTAATGTCATTGTATTAAAGTGTAATATGCTTCAGCACGTAACAGAGTGAAGCAAATCGCTTTAGTCAAAGGTATTTTGCACCTGTAATATATGATATAAATAATAAATTTTGGCGGCCTTTTTTTGCAACGTTGAATAGGGTAGTCAATATTTATGAGGATGTGCATCACTCAAAGCTCAAACGCGTGCGCATGCCCGATTAGANTGCGCATGCCCGATTAGAGCTTTTGGCCGCCAAATCCAGCCCCATTATTCAATCAAAACGATTAAATGCCGTACCATAGCGATCGTCGATAAGATGGCGGATAATGAAGCTGCAATCATTAATAATGACCATGAAAGCAGCAAAAGAAGCAAGTAGTCATTGCAGAGGCGAATACGCTCTTCGACTGACAAAAAACTGACAATCGTTGAAAATTTTATTATTTTCGAATGTACACATTTGGTCGATTATGGACGAGATCGATCAACAGAGAGACAGAAAGAGCACCCGTAACGAGGCAATAGCAACCAGAACGGCGATAACACATACAACAGACCGGTGAATCACAAAGGATAGCCACAAATGCTTGTTTAGAACAGAAATGCATTTGCACACACTTGCGCCACCAGAAGTGAACACAAGTCGGAGAGCAGCAGGGTGAAGGCGCTTCTCTTCGCGAGATCAACCTGGACTTGGAGACGAGCCAATTTTCTCGCTTGGCGGGCCCGACACCTGTCGGCGATAAAGTCGCGCACTTGCGTCAACGAGTCCGCCTCCTTGACCTTGGAACTGTCATCGACGTCTTGGAAGAACACCCGGCCCGATGACAACTGATACACCTTAAGAAGATCTCGATCTATGAGTTGCATGAGTGCTGCACTGTGTACGCGTAGCAGAACGAGTCATTAGTCGCACAAAATGCGCATTTGATACCGTGAAATAATGACTCAAGCGCGAGGGTGAATCACGCATGGAGCGCCGCGCTGACAAGGCGCGGGTGCGGTAAACGACGCTTCCGCCGACTGAGACGTCATCGATCGTCGGTCTCCAAGGGGGTACTCGAAACGACCGCCGCCGATCGCGCGTACAGACAAAGGCTTTGTACGAACGACCCAGCCATTCGACAATGGACAGATGGTTGGCCGACCTTCGTCCGCCCGCGTCCAATCCGGCGACGGACCGTTGCGCCGCCAGACCATTGCGCCGCCAGTCGGCCGATCAGTCTCGCTCGCCGCCATGGCCGTCGTCCACCGAGTGCCAAAAAATGGCCTCCCATCGGCGCTCCACGACTCGACCAGTCGGTTAAGGGTCATCGGCGTGTCCAAGACGGACGGCACCGCCTTCTTCTACGAGCTCAATCCCAATCGGTCCCAGACCATCCCGCGCGGACTCCTCACCCTCGTCATCTATTCCTACCATCCCTCACATCCGCAGTCCTTCCGTTCTATCAAGGAGATGCTCTTCGCCGTGCCGTCCGGTGAAGTGCACTCGCTCTGCTGTCGTCTCGACGAGAATAGCCCCGTACACACGGTCGAAGTGCAAAGGGTGATCAACTCGCGCTTCAGCTCAATGACGAGCAGCGTGGTCAAGCTGAACCGCGTGTCATTCGACGGTCACGTTTTGGGGCCGACTTGTCGCGGATCGCTGCCATTTCGCATCGACAAGAAGCTAAACGGATTATTCCTCGCCAGCACGTGCCAAGGCCTCGTCTACGTCGACGGTCACTTCCAGCGACTGCGCAAAGTGAGCGTCAACTACGATGCGGCGGACGTCGACGACAACGGCCTGCTCGTCGATTTGGTGCGCGTCGTGCGCGAGACGAGCGGCAACTGGGACCACTACGGATTCAGTTATCAGCTGACCGAAGCTCACGTGCTCATCAATGTCCACGAAAAGAAGACGCTAATTCTGTACGACTTGAGTAGAAAGCGAGTGGATCAGATAATTAACGCACGTCTGTGCGCATATCGATGGACAATTTCTGCGGGCGACCGCAACTTTTGGGCGACGCGAGCGAACGACAACGCAATCTACAGGTGAGGGACGGTGATGAGTTGGAATGTTGAAGTGGAGGAATAATGAGATGAATTCAGGGTGAACTTTGATAAAGGCGAAGTGCACATGTCTGCGCGAATGCGGCGACCTGCCGGGATGAGCTGGCGAACGGATGGACATCAATCGCTGATTATCAGCAACGGCGTGTGGTTCGAAGTGTGCAGCGCGCAGTCGAGCAAGGAGCTGAGTATCGGCTGTTTCCGGACGAAATGGCGAAAGGACAAGAGGCCTATTCTGACGACAGTGCCGACTGAGCCGCTGTCGCTCAAGGAGCTCAGCGTGCGCGTGGTGCATCAGGTGTTCGGCGCGCGACAAAGGATCGCCGGTGACTGGAAGGGCGGCATCAGTCAGCGCAATCTTGTCATCCTCACCGGATTCAATTACTCTGGTCGTCGTTCTTAGTCTCTTCTTTTTTCCTTCTTAGTCTACTTTTACGCTCACAATTCTCCATTTCGCTGTGAGCAGAAGGTTACGGTGCTATGTACCGTATTGTACATTTATTGTCCTCATTTCTTAGTCAGTAACAGAGAGCCGTTGGGAACACCGTACCATCCTTAGTATTGACAACTAAATTGAGCACGTTCACTGCGGCGGTCACACTTTTAACCTTTATCGCTACGGGACCAACACTCTTGTTACTGACTAAGAAATTAGGACGATACAAGCCTCGCTTTTCGTGGCGATAGCCCGTTTCTCGTCGCCATTAATATTATGCGTGCAAGAATATTATACATCGATATGCAATCGACCTTGGGCAGTTTGCCCGACTCAATCTCGGTTTCCCGTTCGAAAAATTGTGAGTTTACGTTTACAGTGTCAAACGTAATTAAAGCCTGCCAATTGATCGTTAATATTCAGTTTCTCAATTGAATAAAAAAATGAGCGCGTGTGGAGGATTGAGCGAAGCATTGGGCGTAAAACTGACCTGTGAAGAAAGGCGTTTGAGGGTAATTTCGACGACGAAGAGATTTTCAACGACGACGCGATGATTGGATGGGTCCATGACGGGGACAAAGTCGACAGAGTAGATGTCGGGATCAAGGGGTGGGATGAATTCGCGGGACATGGCAAAGTCGATGCCTTGCCGCAACTTATCTCGATCCACCATCGTCATTTCGATTCCGTCCACCGTCTGTCAATGACTATAGTCAACAACCGCAAAAAGCACACCATCAAACGACCTCGTTGGAGGACACTCCGAACACCATTCGTAGCAGTCGACGACAGTTGAGCGCGGCGCAGATGTAACTTTGAACGGTGAATGTCGACAACTGAAGCAGTTCTTCTTCGCTCTTCAGCAGCGTCCACGCACGCATTCCAGTCAGCGCTTCGTACTTTGATCCCTTTACAAAACGTCGTTTAACGTCCGCGCGAGTTGTACGCAACGACTGGGCGCTCTTCGTCGGAGCATACTAGAATAATGCCACGATATAAACTCCGACAAAGAATAGGCGTTAAAATTCACCAATTCACAGGTATTATTGCGCATGGATGAAAAAGTTTCACCAGTGCTTCGAGGTATCGAGTGGAGAGCGTAGCGATAGTCGGGTCCACTCGTCGTTTGCGCGACAACAGATCGAGCGTCATCACCGCATAATCCGCTCCGTATTCCAAAGGCTCATTAAACCTAAATTATTTTCAATGCATTTGTAATTCATTTTACCCTAGGCATGCGACACATACAGGTTTTTCCCTTATATAATGTGTCTATTCTATTAGAAAAATAAGAGTATGCAGAAACGTAAAATACTAGATGTGTCACAAATGTTGGCATCTTCGGTACTATAGCCTCTCACAGGCAAGAAAGGGTGATGTGATATCAACCATGGTTCATTATTTATTTCAATTGAGGGCTCCCTTTACAAGAATATTTTCATTTCGAGCTTTAATTGAATATAAACGGTGGTTTATTGAGTGACTTTGTTGACGATAGGTCGAGCGTCAAGTAGAAATAACTAGATTATTCGAAGAAGCAAATTGAAATAGAATACAGTCGTCTCTCAAACTGATGGTCATATATGAGGGGAAAAGCTCGTACCTTGCAGCGCGACCTTTGGCAGTGCTGCGACCGAACGCGTCGGTTGTTTCGTCCAACTGAAAGAGTCAAATCGATATAATGATACAATCAGCTGCAAACAGTAAATCACCGCACATTGAACTGAAATCCACCGCGCACGTCATCACTGATAGCACCGAAACCTGCAGCAACGGCTCCCCATTCGGCTTTCTGATCGGTGCCTTCATCAATCGTCATCGGCGCCGATGATAGATTCAATGGCATTGACGACGTTTGTCAAGCTGAATCCGTCGTCACTTAAACTAGCACAGTTGTCGTTTCCAACCTTAAAGAATAGCGCCCAAGTTGATGAGAGTTCGACACGGTTTGGTCTAATCGGAACGGCGGTGGAAGAAGTACGAATGTTAGTAGAGTGGAGTTCTTTGATCTCGGGGATGAATAATCATCCGTATTTCTTCATATGGGTGAGGAAATAAAAACCCGCCACGTTCAGTAGTTTCAAATGAATACGGTAATAGCGAAGACCGCGTGGGACTCAAAGTGCATGAATTAGTGTGTGTATGAAAAAGTGAAATGGAACTGGTTCGCGCATCGTTAAAATGTACTGATCGCACATTTAGAATGTCCTTTTCTTGTCGTAATGTACACAAATCTGGACAGACTCATTTCATTAATCCAAAGTAAATTCCTCCGAGTCACAGTGAATTAATTGCATCTTAGCCGTACATTCAAACGAAAAAGTCACGGGAGGCATGCCGCGCAGCAGAATCCGTGTAATGGGAGGAGGGCGTCCGATTATACGATATTTGTAGAAACGACACCCCGTAAACATTAAACAAGGTCTTAAGAGTGGAAATGAAAAAATACTCCCGCAAGTTTGTAGTTCTACAAATGTTTGACAATAATCAGTGTCAGCTGTATTTGCGCGATAATTATGGTGATGCATAACGTTAGATATTGATTAAAAAGGGTTACAGTCCCTTATTTCGTGTGTAGAATTTTATGCAGACGAATGTTTAACCATTTCTGAGGCTTAGGCTTCTGTCGCGGTCATAACAGGTACGTTGTTTTGGTAGGGAAGGATGCTCCCGACAAGTTAGACGAGCATCTATGGTAAAATAACACGGCAAGTTTTAATGTAAATACACTCAGTTTCTTGCTAACTCTGTTTGAACGCATAACTCAATTGATCGACACGGACATATGCTCACGATCAGTTTCCAGAGAAAGGACTCATGTGCCATAAGCGTTTGCGTTGCTTATATCACCATGTGAAAATTTCAATGCCAAATTTGAAGAAGAAAATTTGTCTTCTCCACAAAACGCAAACATCTACGGAATGAAAGTTTTCAGTCAAATCCAAACGTCCAGTAGATCAGAAACAAGCGAGCTCCTGAGTTTGAGCAAGTTTAGTAATTGAAAATAACGATAAAAACGACACAGCGACAGTTAAAGTAGACAAATCCTACCCTGGCAAATGAAAATGAAATTCACGAACGCCAAAATACTGAACGATTTCTTCAAAAATATTGGCGCTTTTATAACACTTTTCGCTGCAAGCACGAGACGTGATATAAGAACTGATAATGATAACCAATGATAATGATAAGGATAATGATAAGCACTACTTTCATCCCACACAACTAACGAAATTTTGCGCCGGTTAATGGAATCGTCAACAATGAGAAAGCTTTGACTCTACTGCTATAGCTGATCTCTGTTTTGCTGTTGGTTCAGCCGTCCTTCGCCTATCATCACCCACTGCTTTTGTTGGACTGTTTTAACAGTATTGAAAGCAAGGCCATCATGGCCCCTTCTATTATTCACTTTATATTGTTGCACGCAAACCTTTTTATTGTCATTCATTTTTTGAGCGTTTGATTGCACATCTGGATATACACATAATGATGATGGGATGGTATTCGAGGATATATTTGTAAAGCATTCTTAAATAACAATATAGAAAGAACAGATCATTGAAATAAATATTCATCGCTTTGCATCGTTGGTGGCTGCATTGTGCGCTACTAGCTGAATTTGTTTCCGTTCCTGAGCATGGTATCCTTGATAGCTTCTCTATGCCTGATTCAAGGTATTGTATTGTTGCTATACTCAGCCTTTCCAGCTATAATGCTAT
Source organism: Plectus sambesii (assembly GCA_002796945.1). Lineage (NCBI taxonomy): Eukaryota > Metazoa > Nematoda > Chromadorea > Plectida > Plectidae > Plectus > Plectus sambesii. The sequence goes on from NIUQ01005682.1 coordinate 10,011, forward strand.
TAACATTACAATAGAAATCATGATCTAGTTTTTCTGTATACATACCGTATTTATTCCAATTGTCGCCCAGGGACCAATTTCATAAAACTGTTGAGCTGTTGAGAATTGAGGAATTGAGGCGCGCTCGCATTAGTTGAAATTCAAAATTGACCAATCGGCGTGCGCCTCAACTCCTCAATTCTCAACAGCTCAACAGTTCAATGAAATTGGCCCCTG